>PITA01022339.1:0-30543 GCA_004023965.1 Spilogale gracilis | reverse complement strand
GGCTCAGTTGGTTAAGCAACTGCCTTCGGCTCAGGGCATGATCCCGGAGATCCGGGATCGAGTCCCACATCGGGCTCCCTGCTCTGTGGGAAGCCTGCTTCTCCCTCTCTCACTCCCCCTGCTTGTGTTCCCTCTCTGGCTGTGTTTCTCTCTGTCAAATAAATAAAATCTTTAAAAAAAAAAAAAAAAAAAAAAAAAGCAAATACTGATGGTCCAAGCATCTTGCATTGTGTCTTTGATAAAAATAATCTGGTAATTGCTTAAATTTTGCTTTTATTTTATATATTATGTTATTGTCTTCATAGGTCAAACTCTGTTTAGTGGTCAGGGAACTTTTTATTTTTGAAAGCTTTTTAGTAGCATCCATGACCAAATTAGTTTTATTTTAGACATTTCTATTTTCAGTGAAACAAAGATGTTTTCCTCTTCCCTAATCCCCAGTAACTTGGTTAATTAACTATGAAATCTAATGAAAGTCATTCACAGTTGATAGCAGAAAACTATAGATACTCTACCTGTTTACTGGCTTTTTATAATCAAGAGGACTAAAGCAAGTTTTTTTTCAGTTATGCCTGTGAAAGGGAAATGGTGATGTTTTTGCTTTGTCTGAACAGAGTGGTTCCTTCAGCTCCTTTTCTAAACCCTTTTGTGAGAACAAGCTGGTTCTTCTGGGAATGAAGACCTGCCTACAGCCACATGCACTCATCTGTTCTCTGCAGATGTGCTGGGTCTTTTCCACACACAACCAGTGGATGCTAGCGGATAGGTCAGGCAGGCCTTAGTCAAGGAAGTATTTATTATTAAATGTATAATTATAAGGAAACCATTACAAAAAATGTTTTGCAATGTTTGTTTGTCCTAACAAAGTTATTTATCTGCCCTTGCTAATGGACCACAGTCTTCTGTGGGCTCTGTACTCTGCTCCTTTATAAATGCTTTTTCTTGGTCTTTGTTACACATTGTCAAAATAACTTGCTGTGTGCTATTTGCATCATAGATATAAGATCACACCCCTGTGTACTTCTTGAATGCTTTTGTCAACTAATAAATCAACTAACAACTTTCCTCCATTTTTGCTTTCTTACCTCACTTATATATATTTCAACAACTTGTAGGAAAAGATACCTGAATTCACAGAGCATCTTCATGTAATTTGCAGCAAATTGGGCTGGGATGGGAGGGATATGCTCTTTCCTTTTTAATTTAATTTTAATTTCCATTTTCTTATCCCTTAACGTATCTGTTTTGGATGCTTCATCTCTAGATTCTATGGGAGCAATATATGAACACGAATATTTAATTCCTTTCAAGCATTTTATTTTGACTAAAAATTCTAACGCTTGTATGAAATTCACTGTAATAGAGTTTTGCTGTGTGGGTAATGTAGAGGCTTTTAGGCAGCATGCTTGATCAATGGAAATCTTAGTAAGGTAAAAGGACCCACAGTGACCACTGGGCTGAATGAAAACAGGCCCATTAGGCGACCCCACTCAAAATATCCATAAGCCCTAGCTGATCAGTGGAGCTACTAACAACCAGGCACAGGTACCAGAAAAGGAAAATTCCCAGTGTTCCTCACTTTCTCCCTTAACTGTATATGATTTGCCTATGGTTACACGGATGGTAAAGAGTTAAAATTAGGAAAAGCACTCCTATTAGCTACTCTATCCAATTATATAGAATATTAAATTTGCTTATTTACTCATATAAATGTTTGTGGCTATTTAAATAAAGTTCTGGTGATTTTTGGTGTAAATGTTATATTTTGAAGGTTTCAAAATTATTCAGATGACTTTGTAAGTTGTGAGTTTTTTTAAGGCATGACATGTGTGTGTATGAAACATGGTAAAATTTTTAATAGTTTTAACATTCCCTGAGTCATAAATATAAGATTAGCTTCTAGAAGCTAGTATGTATGCATAAATAACTATTGCTTAAGGTCACACACTTATAGTTTTCTAGGGCAGCCATAACAAGGCACCACTGACTGGTGAGCTTAAACAACAGAAATTTATTTTTCTCACAATTCTGAAGGCTGCAAGTTTGAGGTCAAGGTATTGACAAAGTTGGTTTCCTCTGAGGCCTATTGTCTTGGTTTGCAGATGGCCACTGTTTCCTTGTATCTTCCCATGACCTTCCCTGTGTGCATGTCTATGATCTAATCTCCTCCACTTCTTTGTTGTTGTTGTTTTTTTTAATATTTTATTTATTTGACAGAGAGAAACACAGCTAGAGAGGAACACGAGCAGAGGGGGTGAGAGAGGGAGAAGCCAGCTTCCCGCTGAGCAGGGAGCCTGATGTGGGGCTCGATCCTGGGACTCCAGGATCGTCACCTGAGCTGAAGGCAGTCACTTAACCAAATGAGCCACCCAGGCGCCCCTTCTTTGTTTTTTTTTTTTTTTTTTTTAAAGATTTTATTTATTTGACAGAGGGAAACACAGCCAGAGAGGGAACACAAGCAGGGGGACTGAGAGAGGGAGAAGCAGGCTTCCCGCCGAGCAGGAAGCCCGATGTGGGACTCGATCCCGGGTCTCCAGGATCATGACCTGAGCCGAAGGCAGTGGCGTAACCAACTGAGCCACCCAGGCGTCCCTGTTTTTTTTTTTAATTAAAAACAATTCTGGTATAGTTAATGTGCAATATTATATTAGTTTCAGGTGTACAATATAGTGATTCAACAGTACTATACATTACTCAGTGCTCATCATGATAAGTGTACTCTTAAACTCTTTCAGTCATTTTACCTAAACCCCCACCCACCACCTCCTGGTAACCATCAGTTTGTTCTATAGAGTTAAGAGGCTGGGTTTTTTGTTTTTGTTTTGTGTGTGTGTGGTTTTGTTTTGTTTTGTTTTTGGTTTGTCTCTTTTTTCTTTGCTCACTTGTTTTATTTCTTACCACATATGAGTGAAGTCATGTGGTATTTATCTTTCTTGACTGATTTCTTTTGCTTACTCTCTAGATCCATCCATGTTGTTGCAAATGGCAATGATTTCATTCTTTTTTATGGGTGAGTAATATTCCATATGTATACGTATCACATATCTTCTTCATGCATTCATCTACTAGTTGACACTGGAGCTGTTTCCATATCTTGGCTAAATAATACTGTGATAAACATAGGGGTACATATATCCTTTCAAATTAGCGTTTTTGTTTGAGTAAATACCCAGTATTGGTATTACTGGATCATAAAGTAATTCTATTTTCCATTCTTTGAGGAAACTCCATACTGTTTTTGCAGTGGCTGCTCCAGCTTACCTTCTCACCAACAATGCACAAGGGTTCCATTTTCTCCATATCTTTGCCTACACTTCTTTTCTGTATTTTTTATTTTAGCCATTCTGACAGATATGAAGCATTATCCCATTGTGGTTTGGATTTGCATTTCCCTGATGGTTAATAATGCTGAACATCTTTTGCTGTATCTGTTGGCTATCTGAATGTCTTCTGCCCATTTTCAATTGGATTATTTGGTTATTTGTGGGGTTTTTTTTGTTTTGTTTTGTTTTGTTTGTTTGTTTTTTTAGTGTTGAGCTGTCTCAGTTCTTCATATACTTTGGATACTAACCCTTTATCAGATATATCATTTGCAAATATCTTCTCCCATTCAGTAGGTTGTCATCTAGTTTTGTTGATCATTTCCTTTACTGTGCAGAAGCTTTTTATTTTGATGTAGTCCCATAGTTTATTTTTGCTTTCATTCCCCCTGCCTCAGGAGAAATATCTAGAAAAATGTTATTATGGCCAAAGTCAGAGAAATCCCTCTCTGTGCTCTCTTCTAGGATTTTTATGGTTTCAGGTCTTACATTTAGGTCTTTAATCCATTTTGAGTTTATTTTTGTGTCTTGTGTAAGAAAGTGGTCCATTTTAATTCTTCTGACTATAGCTGTCCAGTTTTCCCAATACCACTTGTTGAAGAGACTGTCTTTTTTCCATTGCATATTCTTGCTTTCTTTGTCAAAGATTAATTGATCATATAATTGTGGGTTTATTTCTGGGCTATACTATATTGTGTTCCATTTGCCTATGCATCTGGTTTTGTGCCAGCACCATATTGTTTTGATTACAACAGCTTTGTAGTATAGCTTGATACCTGGGATTTTGATACCTTCAGTTTCATTCTTCTTTTTCAAGATTGCTTTGGCTATCCAGGGTCTTTTGTGGTTTCATCTAAATTTTAGGATTATTTTTCCTAGTTCTGTAAAAAATGCTGTTGGTATTTTGATTGGGATTGCACTAAATCTGTGGATTGCTTTGGGTAGTATGGATATTTTAATAATATTAGTTGGAAGTTTTCTTCCTCTTCCATCTTTTGGAATAGTTTGAAAAGAGTAGGTATCAACTTTTCTTTAAATATTTGAGAGAATTCACCTGTGAATCTACCTGGACCTAGACTTTTGTTTGTTGGAAGTTTTTGATTACTGATTCAATTTAATTTCTGTAATTGATCTGTTCTTATTTTTTATTTCTTTCTTATTCAGTTTTGGGAGGTTATATGTTTTTAGAAATTTATCAATTTCTTCTAGGTTGTCCAGTTTGTTTGCATATAATTTTTCATAATATTCTCTTATAATGCTTTGTATTTCTGTCATGTAACTTATTATTTCTCTTCTTTCATTTCTGGTTTTGTTTATTTGAGTTGTTTTTTGTGGCTTTTGTTTGTTTTGTTTTGTTTTGGTTTGGTTTGGTTTTTGTTGTTGATTGCTTGGTTGGTTGGTTTTAGTTAGTCTGGCTAAAAGTTTGTTGTTTTATCAATCTTTTCAAAGAAACAGCTACTGGTTTCATTGTTCTGTTCTATTGTATTTTTAGTTTTTATTACATTTATTTCTGCTCTAATCTTTATTATTTCCTTCTGGCTGCTGGTTTTCAGTTTTGTTTTTTCTTTTCCTAGTTCCTTTAAGTAGTATGATTAATTGTTTACTTGAGATTTTTCTTGCTCCTTGACATAGGCCTGTATTACTATAAACTGCTATCTAGAATAGCTTTTGCTGCATTCCAAAGATTTTGGACTATTGTGTTTTCATTTTCTTTTGTCTCCACGCATTTTTTGATTTCTTCTTTGAGTTCTTGGTTGACTCATTCATTGCTTAGTAGCTTGTTTTTCAACTTCCATGTATTTGTGTTCTTTCCAGATTTTTTTCTTGTGGTTGATTTCTAGTTTTATAGTGTTATAGTAGGAAAAAATGCACAATATGATTTTTATCTTTTTAAATTTTCTGAGACTTGTTTTGTGACCCATGTGTGATCTGTTCTGGATAATGATCCATGTGCCCTTGAAAATAAAGTGTATTCTGCTGTTTTAGGATGGGATGTTCTAAATATATCTGTTAGCTCCATCCAGTCCAATGTAACATCCAAAACCATTGTTTCCTTATTGATTTTCTGTTTGGATGATCTATCCATTGATATAAGTGCTAAAATCCCCTACTATTTTTGTATTAGTATCAATTGCTTCTTTTACATTTGTTATTATCTACTTTGTGTATTGGGTGCTACCTTGTTGGATGCATAAATATTTACAATTATTGTATCTTCTTGTTAATTTTTTTCCTTTATGACTGTGTAGTGTCCTTCTTTGTCTCTTGTTATAGCTTTTGTTTTACAGTCTATTTCAGCCAAAATAAATACTGCTACCCTGGCTTTCTTTTCACTTCCTTTTGCATGATGAATACTTTTCTATCCCTTCACTTTCAATCTGCATGTGTCTTTAGGTCTGAAATTTGTCTCTTGTAGGCAGCATATAGATGAGTCTTGCTTTTTTGTCCATTCCATCATAGTATGTTTTTGATGGGAGCATTTAGTCCACTTACATTCAAAGTAAATATTGTTAGGTGTATACTTATTGCCATTTTGTTACTTGTTTTGTATTTTTATAGTTCTTTTCTATACCTTTCTTTTTCTTTCTTCTCTCATTGTTTGCTGGCTTTTTTTGGTGCTTCTACTTGGATTCCTTTCTCTTTATTTTTTGCATATCTATTATCAGTTCTTGATTTGTGCTTATATTGGGTTTATATATAACCTGAATATAGCAGTTGATATTAAGTTGATGGTCACTTAAATTTGAACCCATTCCCAAAGCACTAAATTTTTACTCTTTTTTTCTTTCTCGTGGTCTAAGTATATGGCATTGTAGTTTACATCCTTTTATTTTGGGAATCCCTTGACTGATTTTTATAGGTATACTTTAATTATTACTTTTGTGCTTCCTACTTTTATTACTGCTGCTTATGGTCTTTCTTTCCACTCACAGAGTCCCCTTTAACATTTCTTGTAAAGGTAATTTATTGGTGATGAATTCCTTTCACTTTTGTTTGTCTTAGAAACTCTTTATCTTTCCCTCTATTCTGAATGATAGCCTTGCTGGATAGAGTAGTTCTGTTTACAGGTTTTGTTTTGTTTTTTTTCTGCTAGCACTTTGATTATATCATGCCACTCTGCTCTAGCCTGCTAAGTTTCTGCTGAAAATTCAGCTGACAGCCTTGTGGTGTTTCCCTTGTATGTAATTATTTTTATTTCCCTTGCTGCTTTTAAAATTCCCTCTTTATCAGTACTTTTTGCTATTTTAATTACTATCTGTCTTGGTGTGGACCTCCTTGGGTTGATTTTGTTGGTGGCTCTCTGTGCCTCTTGGACCTGGATTCCTGATTTTCTTTCTCATATTTAGGACATTTTCAGCTATTATTTCTTCAAAAAAATTTCTCACTCTTCTCCTTCCAGGATCCCCACAATGTAAGTGTTAGTACACTTGATGGTCTTATTGATTTCCCTTAATCTATTTTTATTTATTTATTATTATTTTTTTTCTCTTTCCTGTTCAGCTTGATTGCTTTCCTCTTCTCTGTTCTCTAGGTCACTGATCTATTCTTCTCTTTCATCTGATTTACTATTTATTTCCCCTATTGTATTTTTAATTTCACTTCTTGAGTTCTTCAGCTCTGATTTTTAAAAATGTGTTTTCTATCTCTTTGTTGAGTATCTCACTGAGAACTTCTACTCTTTTCTCAAGTCATGTGAGTATTCTTATGACCATTACTTTAAATTCTGTGTCAGGCATATTACTTCTCTCTTTTTGTTTAGCTGTCTTGCTGTGATTTTGTCCTGTTCTTTCATTTCATGCATTTTGCCTAAACCTCTGTATCTGTTTCTATGTGTTAGGAAAGTCAGCTACATTTCCTGATCTTAAAAGTAGTGGTCTTATGAAGAAGAGTTCCTACAGTGGCTATAGTGCATTTTTCTCTGTTCACCAGAATCTTGCACTTCAGGTTATCTCCTCTGTGTGTATACCCTGATATTGTGGCTGAGCCATGTTTACTTTCAGTCCAGTTATGTGCACTGACTCTAAGAACTCATGATGTTAATTTCCTCTGGTTTTCAAAGCCAGTGGTATGAAGATTCATCTTCCTAGTGCAGGCACCTCATGCCTGCAGTGCCTGGTATGGGGCCTGCTCTATCTCTTCTCTGTGCCTGTGGTGTCCCTTTTTCCCCTTTCCCCTGGACAGTCTTGAGAGTCACTTTCTCCCAACTGTGTCTGCCCTTCCTACACTTTTTGGTGTGGCTTCTTCTCTATGTTTAGCTGTAGAGAATCTGTTTTCCAGTCTTTGGGTCATTTTCTGGGTTATTTACACTGATGTAGATGTTATCCAGTTGTATTCGTGGAAAAAGGTGAGCCCAGGACCCTCCTTCTCTGCCTTCTTCCCCTGAAGTCTCTTTAATCTCCTCTTCTAATAAGGACACCAGTCATATTGGATTAGGGCCTACCCTAATGACTTCATTTTACCCTAATTGTTTCTTTAAATACCCTATTTCTAAATATGGCCACATTCTGAAGTACTGGGTGTTTGGACTTCAACATATGAATTTGTAAGGAACATAATTTAGCTCATCATACATACTAAGGATCATATATAATATGCAAATAAATTTCTTTGGGAAAATTTAGTGAAGAGTGAGATACTCCAGATATTGCAGAGGGTAGAATTCATATAAAAATCAATTGATTAACAAGGAACCCTTTGGCATATATGATTACTTTACGACACAGCCATCCTTTGCAGAGCACACAGAGATAAAATGAAGCAACCCCAATGAAGTGATAAGGAAATAGTAAATAAAATAATGGAAGATGTTTGTGTCCTTTCATGAGAAACACTTAGAAGATTAAAGAGGTCCTTTGATGTGATTCTTCAATTCCATTCCTGAGAGACATACAAAGCCAGCAGCTATTGAGTCTTCTGATGGATCTGCCCATGTAAAAGAACCAAATTTGTTGCTGTGCTCTTAGCAACTGTCATATGTAGCATGCAAATATTAGTGCATTTTCTTTGAGACAAAAACAAGCAAACAAAAACCAAAAATAAACCAGAAAACCCACAATACAATATTTTGAAAATCTTGTTTTTCTCATAAAAGAATCTGTTCCCATAGATGGTGACATATTTTTCATGTGGAGTAAACAAAACATGCCATATTCCTTAGGGTCTTAGTTGGTATATTCTAGAAGAAAGGCTCACCCTAAAGTAGACGTCTAATCAACTGGAGCTAAAATGTAATCCTTTTATAAAAGCAATGTTCACAGCAATCCTTTTATTGCCTTATTAACAAATATGAAATTGCTTAAGTTGGTAGGAACTTACTTGGGCTGGTAGTTTAACCAGTGTAATTTAGCTCATCATTATCCTAGTGCTACATGTGCAAATATATCGACCTGGGACAGGGAAAGATCCCTGGGAAGGAAGATAAGATATACAGACAAGATGACTCACTTACTAGAAGGCAACGTAATGAAACACCATGTAGAGTCTGAAGGAAAAACGGATAGAAGCTCTGAATTTCCAGGCATAGAAAAATAAGAAATTCTACTTTTAGGTTATTCGTCTGTTGGCATAAGTATTTGCTGATTTTATATTTTATATGTTTCTCACTATTTTTACCACTTCAGACAAACGTGCTACTAGAGAATTTTGAAAATAATTTAGTTCTCAAATTCAAAATAATATCACTAGTGGGACAAAATGAGTATTTTCATCTAAAGTAGTAAAATGGGAGAGTGGGAGGATGCTCAGTAACGACAGTTAAAATGCTATTTTTTTCTAACATAGTATTGTTTCAATTGTAAAGTCATTGAATTCAATTATCTGTGAGTGTTTACTTATTAACAACATGTGAATTTATTTAATGATAGTGTACAATTTTTAGTAGAACTACTAGAAGTTTTCTAAGAATGTTGATTCTTTTCAAATCACATTGTTTTTCAGATGGAGTCTGTTGGGTTTTAACGAAAACCCCATAGCTAATTACAGGTAGGAAATAGTTGTATCACATGACTATTTCATTGCTGGTGTTGGTTTTTGTCTTAGATCCAGCACAACAATGTGCTGCTTAGCAACACACTTCCTTTAGTTAAGGAAACATTGTCACATAGTTAGAGGAAGAGATGGAAGTGGATAATCGAAAGCTATCCATGAGGTATTGAGAAGACACTTGCAGGAAGGAAGTAAATTCAAAGCAATTTTTATCACAACTTAAATGATTCAAGTTTGAAAAACATTTTTTGACTTCACTGATGCCTAAGCTTGGTTAGAGAGAGATTTTATAGATGGAGACATCACCATCTATAGGCTCAATTAGGCTCGTGTGTGTGTGTGTGTGTGTGTGTGTGTGTGTGTGTATGTGTGTGTGTGTGTTTAGGTGAAAAAGACAATTCTAAGATTCTATACCAGGGAGATAGAGAGGCTTTCTAAAAGGGGACATAAAGGAAGTCAAGAGATATGAAAAGAAGTAAGGAGAATCCGGAAGGACAAAGTTTCTTATTCTCTTACCCATATGTCTCAATAAGTCACATAAAGACACCCAACAAATGTTTGTGGATCTGCCCTGCTCTGTCCTAAGCCAATAGAAGAGCATATAAGACAACTGACTGTGTGTGTTTATATAATTGTAGAGGAGCTTCAAGGAAAGCAGCTCAATTCATATTTTTAAATATTTTGCAGTGTTTACTTTAAATGTGTTTGTTGTTGTTTATCTTGGTTTTAAATAGTTTTATTGTAATGTACTTGAGTATTTTATTGTTTTGTTCTGCTTGAGATACATAGAATTTCTTGAATGTGTGACACCTTTTCTTTTATCAATTTTGAACATTTATGAGCCAGTTTCTCTTCATTACTATCTCTGTATCTCTGTATCATTACCCTTCTTTCTCCCTCTCTTTTCTCTCTCTCTTATTGACTTTTCATTGTTTTCTGGAATACTTGTAAATATGCTAGATTTTTTCATCGTGTCCATATATTTATACTCTGTACTTTTTCTTCAATGTTTTATTTATTTATTTGACAGAGAGAAACACAGCAAGAGAGAGAGCACAAGCAGGGGGAGTGAGAGAGGGAGAAGCATGCTTCCTGCTGAGCAGGAAGCCTGATATGGGTCTTGATCGGGACTCTGGGATCATGACCTGGCCCAAAGGCAGACACTTAATAACTGAGGCACCCAGGCGCCCCTGTACTGGTTTTTTTATAATTTTTTTTTCTCCATGCTTCAGTGGATCCATTTTATTGAACTTTCTTCCAGTTTCCAATCCTTTCTTCTCTTGTATCTAATTGGTGTTAATCCCATCACTGAATTTTAAGTTTTTATTATTGTACTACCCATTTATAGGATATTTATTTATATTTAATTACTTCTTGAAGCTTACAGTTCTCTGGTGAAATTATCCATCTTGTCATGAGTTTCCTTGGATATATTTATGATAATTTCAGAGGTTATATAACTCTAAAATCTAGATCACCTAAAGCTCTGCTTCCATTGTCTTTCTTTTATTTGCCAGATATTTGGTCCTTTCCAGGTATGCCTGAGAGTTTTTTACTGAGCACAAGGCACTGTGGTTGAAAAACTGTAGAGATAACTTGAAACTTTCACAGAAGTTATTTTCTTCCAAGGAGGATTTTTCTTTTCCTTTTCTGATTGACAGTTAGATTAAGGGAAGATCACTTGACTCCTATGTGGAGTTTTTCTGATTCAGAGATGAATTTCAGTCTTGGTAAGGTTTTGTCTATTTTTGTTTCATATTTTTTCCTTGTAATATAGTCCTGGATTCTTAACTGGAAATATGAGAGGTTTTCTAGGGATCCCGCTCCTTGGAGGGCCCTAATTTTTCAGTAGTAAGACTAATGAACTCCCAATTTAGGTAGGCAGCCCTTTAGACACACTTACTTTTCTGCTTGGTTTCTTAGTCTCTTTTTAGTATGTAGCGCAGGGATCATCAAATTCCTCCAAGAGGAAAGTGTTGTAGAATGTTGGGTTGATATCTGTGAATTATTTATTGTCCAACTTTAGAATTATAGTCATATTCAAATTGGAATGCAGTAGTAAGTTCTCTCACTCTTATTGCAACTGATTTAATTTTCTTTTATCAGAATACTGATTTTTTTTTCCTTGTGTTCATAATACTTTTTTGGTTGCCTTTTTAAAAAAGCAACTTTAGCCATTCAACCATCAGGCCTCCCAGCATTACTTGGCTTTCTTTGCCACTTTCTAGTGCCATCATTTTGCTTCTGTCCTAACATTGACTATTTCCTGTTGCATTAATAAGAAAAGTTGGTTTAAATTGGTCTGCTACTCTCGAGCCACTGTTTATTTTTCCTTTTAATTTGAGACAAATTTTAGTATCTATTGCTGTATAAGTAACCACTTTAAAAATAATGTAGTAAAGAAATGATTTATTATTTCTTTTATGGATTGGTTGGCAATTCTGCTCCATATGGTGTCTGTCAACTGTAGTCACATGGCTGCAATTAGTTGGTGGCTGGACTGGGTCTGGAACATCAGAAGTCGTCTTATATATCTCTTGCCTCACCTGGGATGGGTTAGTGGCTAGAGTACCTTGATTCTCCTCCATGTGCATCCCTTTCTCCAGAGGTCTAGATTGTCTGTCCTAAAGCATGACAACTGGCTTTCCAGAAAGCAGGAGTGAATGCTGCCATGTTTCTCAAATCCTCAGCCCAGAACTGTCACAACCTCTCTTCTTCTGCCTCATCCTCTAGGTCAAAATAAGTCACAGGCCAGAATCAAGATGAGGGGAAATAGATTTCTTTTCGTAAAGGGAGTAGGGGTATGCACATACAGAGATACGAGGAATTGTTAGTGGCCATCTTTTAAAGCAATCTACCATAGTGCATATTTATATAAAAGCATATTCCTTTTTTTTCAGTACAATTTGCTGACAGTACACTGCTTGTTTGGCTTCTGCCCCAGAATTTTTACTCTACCAGCAGCTACCTTCAGTTACTTTCCACCAGTAGGCTCAGGCAAAGCATAAACATTGGGCTCAATTTCTATCTAAAATAGAGAAAATTTTACTTGGACTTTTTCTAATTACTTGTCCTAGTTTTAATAGTTCTATTTCTCTCTCTCTCTCTCTCTCTCTCTCTCTCTCTCTGAAATAAACCTACCTATGTCCTATTCCTATTACCTCTTTTTAAATTTCCTGAACCTCATTGCTTTCTGAGACTATAATATCTTGTCTTTCTTGACCCTCTACAGGTCATTTTTATCTTGATTAGATTTCTTTTTATCTTCAGAACATTGGCATCTTCTCAGCACTCTCTTCCTAGTACTGTGGGAAATACTTGTCCTGCTTCCAATGGGAGGGTCTTTGTCGTAGGTATTGCTCTTACTGTTTCTAATAAAGTCATCCCTTTATTTCCAAAATGAATTGATACTCCAAATTTATTTTTATTATTATTTTCTGAAACAGCATAAAATAAGCTGCGATACAGCAGACTCCACATATTATAAAGGGCCTGAGTGCATAGAAAATTTTACTATTTTGATAGTTGCCATTGTATCTTTTGAAAATGTAAATTTGTTCTTGAAAAGAGTCAAGTTTTACCAGATATTCTCAGTTTGGCTGCAATATTAAGCTACTAGCATATGTGTTTTAATTTTTCACCAGTTTTTACAAAAATCGAGTAGGTATAGATTTAAGGCAAATGTATATTTTATTCCAATAATTTAAAAATTACTATATTCTGTGAGATGCTTAAGTCTCACCTAATGTCTAGGTGGCTAAGCAGTTGTAAGACCATATTATAAAATATGAAATAAAATGTAAACATTCATCTCTAAACAATATCACGAGCACATCAAATCTGTCTTGAAATTCAGAATTTTTCCCACTAAGAAAAAAGTTTAAAAGTAAATAATGCATTTATTATAGTTCAGGCCTTTGGGGAAAAAAAGTCTGTCATGACTGTATTATTTTACTATGTAAAGAAAGCATAAATATGTATTATTGGGAAGTAGGACCTCTTTGAAAGAGCTTTAAAATTTTGTTAGGTTTTTAGAATAGAAAAGTCTCTCTTTTCAGTAATAAAGCACTAAGAGCTGTCTTAGCAGCAGGTAAGTCTTTGAGCATTGGCTACATTTTAGCCACTAAAATGAAGAAATCTTTGTCAGAATCATATATTAATTTATTTGTCAATAATACCCATCTTTCATAAAGACTAGGTGGAAATTGTCCTTTTTTTTTTATTGTTACTTAAAATTTTTTTTCCAATGTTCCAAGATTCATTCCCCATTCCCCACACCCAGTGCTCCACGCAATAGGTGCCCCCAGTACCCACCACCAGGCTCAGCCATCCCCCCACCCCCCCAAGTCCCTCAGTTTGTTTCTGTGTCCAAAGCCTCTGTTGTTTCGTTTCTCTCCCTGGATTACCCTACTTCCCATTTTAAGATTAATCATGCTTTTCAATTTAAAAACTCCCATAGCCAAAATGTCACCAAGAACTGAAATATAGAATTCTTGCACTCTCTTTTTTGCCTGATTTGCCAATTACTCTCTGAACCTTGGCAGATTTCAACAATTAAGTCAAGTTGATGAGTTGTTTGTATTTTTTATTCCAGTCCTATTAATTTAAGTGGAGAAAGGTTTGTTGTTAAAATGAAAAAAATACTTTTAATAGACGTATGCAAATCACTACCAGTTATTGCTTTGTGTAATTTTATTAAAAGTAAAATTGAACAAAAATTTGAACTAAGAATTTTCTGGGGTAGTCATAAATTGTGTGGGTACCAGTTTTTCGAAAATGTGCTCTTGGATTTTAGTTTGGACAATTTTCATCACCATATATATAGCATCACATTCTTTCCCTAAGTTTCAAAACAAATAAAAAAAAACTCATTAAGGAATGTTAGGGGGAAAACAATATTTAACAATCTATCATGATTCAGCATAGGGGCTCTAATGATTAAAAAAATGGAAATTTGAAAACAATGATGATTTTGTTAATGGCAACTTTTAATTAAAGCCTCCAAAATTTGTTTTAAAAGTTATACTTTGAGTTGATACAAAATGAACATTTATCAATAAAGTTTTCAGGTTCAGCTTAAATTTTGTTTTTCTATTGTAAATTTTTTATTGTACATTTTTTGGGGATGGAGAGTCTTCATTAGCTTCCTTTTTCCTTTCTGATTAAATTCACTTGTATCTTTCACTTTACGAATGTTTTTCCATACCACATTTCTCAGTCATGTTGTCTAATACCGGCCACACCTATTATTATCCCTTCCGTTCCCTTCATGCCTCCTTCTTTTACTAACTCTGACCCTCTGGCTGAAAGCTCCTGTGTGTATCTGTGTTCATAGCAGTCTTTTCATACTATTAAACAAGCCTTCCACTGATTCATCAAAGATTTATGGAGCACCTGCTCTGTGCCAATTAATGTGCTAGAATTTGGAGATAAGATAATGATACTCCCTTTGAGCTCTTTGGGATTAGGGGTTATGTCTTGTTCATCCTGGTATCCCTCATGCTTGATATATCCCTGATTCATAGGTGACCTATCATAAAACCCGTTTTAAAGGAATCTACAGAAGCCCATCTACATATGAAACATCCAATTTGTATTGACTCTTTCCTCTTAGTTCCAATAACATTTATTCAAATTTTGGGGACTATTCCATGTACCTGTCAGTAAAATGGGGGAATAAATATTGTTCTTAGATTTTCAAATGAAATTTACTATGGTGGCAGCAAATTGCCTCAGCACAAGGAACACACACTGTGCAAACATTGCTTCAAGCACTTCATTGCTATATTAAGCTGGGTTTTAATGCAGCATTTGGTCGAATTGCTGACTTTCTGGAAAGGATGTCTGTTGTGATTAAAGCGATCTGTGCAGCAGTAGCTTTGTGAGGCTATAATTGAAACACACCTCTTGTTTTGTGACCCAGAGACCAAAAGGTTGAGAAATACAAAATGTAAAAGGAAATTAAGTTGTATATTTAAAAAATGATATAGTATAATTACTTATATTCATATCACAATGGAGGAGAATACCATATGGCAAGGTATGTAATATCAAGACATTTGTGAAATTAAAATAAAATTTGATTTTTATTTCTGAACAAATACAATATTTTTCAACTTCAAAAATGTATTCCAGAAAAATCTTTTAAATATTTCCTGACCCTTCTTCTGTGAGTAATCAACATGAAATTGAACTGGGATGACATGTTTACATTCAGTTATTCAGTTACTCATTTCCTGACCTTGCAAACTTGGCTTAACATAATTTCTTTTCAGTCACACTAGTTCCCAGAACTGTGAAAATACTATCAAATTTTTACTTGAAAGAGTTGCTTCATGTATTGCATGATATTAGGTTATAGTCCTGATATCTCTAAAATCTCATTCTTTGTTTTGCCCAACTTTCTTGTGAAGAGTGAGTGTTCATGCTGACTTTAATAGCCCTCACTAGATAGCCCCCTATCTAGCCCCTTTCTAGATAATGTATGATTTAGTCTTCCTGGTCTGCAGAACTCAAGATCAGACTTGCTCGATTCTTTCCACTCATTTTATTTTTTGTTTTGAAGATTTACTTATTTATTTGACAGAGAGAGAGTGCTAACACATGCATAAGCAGGCCCAGTGGCAGGCAGAGGGAGAGGGAAAGGCAGGCTGCCTGCTGAGCAAAGAGCCTGATTCGATCCCAGGAACCTGAGCTGAAGGCAGATGCTTCACCGACTGAGCCTCCCAGGCGCCCCCATTTGTTTTATTTGTGAGGAAATGATCCCTTTCAGGAGCAAAGAGGTTGATAAAAGTTGACTCTCAGAAAAGTTTGTTTTAGGTTGTTTACCAAAAAAGGGCATGAAGAGGGTCTACATCTAAGGGGAAGCTAAAGAGATAGAGAAGAGAAAGGGAGGAAAGGGAGATCTAACAAGCTAAGGAAAAAAGACTTGGAATTTTACATTAAAAAATACATATCTTATTGATCCATTCCTGATATAGTTATCATAATTTCTATCAAAGTTCATGATCCATAGAATTTCATATAAATTCAAAATATTCTTCAGTTTAATTTTGACCTCCACTGAAAATAAATTTTGTTAACCATCCTTTGTTAAATGTTTTAAAACTAAACCCATAACAATTACATCTACAAAAATGCCATCAGGTTTTCTAAAAGAACATTAGTCTACCTAGAAGTATGAGCTCAACTCTTTAATGTGTGTGTTTACATAGATGCTCTCCCCCCCCCCGCACCATGGGCAACATGATGTACTGGAAAGAATATGAGATTCTGGGATTAGAAGAACTTCTAGGGCATGCCTTCCAGACTCTGCACTACCAGCTGTGTGACCTTGGGGAAGTCACTTCATCCATCTGAGACTTGTTTTCCTTGACTGTCAAATGAAAAATAAAAAACACCAATCCTTCAAGGTAATTATGTAAATTAAATGAGTAATATATATGAAAGTGCTTTGTAAATTGTAAAACATCATGCAAATGATAGTTATTTTATTTCAGATTAACATGAATATTGCTCTAAATTGTTGGTAAACTGCAAACCAAACAAATGACTGTTAATGCCCATATTAGCCCTGGTTCTAACTAGAAAAAAATGTTCTTTAGAAAACTAGACTTTTAATTAGCAAACTGTCAATTTTAAAAAAGAATCATCATATATTTGAGTCATTTAATTAGGAAAAAAATATAAGCCTCCTTTAAGGGAATCTTCTTAATTCTGAATCATTTATTCTTATCTTATGTTTGATTCTTTCCCCACATTCTCAAACCAAACCCATTTTTCAGAGAAGCCTCTTTAAGCTGTGGATTGTATAAGTGAGAAAACTGTATAAGTGAGAGCACATGCACACAGGGAAAACTTCCTCATGAGACAGTGGTCACAATGCCAAGGTTCCACTCTACTAAACAGAAATAGTTCACTTTCTTTTGAAATTGGAAAAAAGGAATGAACTTTTAGGTCAAAGTAAATATTTTGGTGTATAATATTAATAATACATCTTTATGCCAATGAGTCATAGATATGAATTTTGTATTTGTCGTAGTTCTGGTAATCTAAGACGAATTCTTTGAGAGCCCAGTTATCTGTTGTTTCAGGGCACACCTGGGCACTGTTCCAACAGATGTGATATTGCCAAGAATCATAGATGTGGAGTGGTTAATTCTAACCTGAGAAATAGGGAAGACTTTGCAGAGTCAATATTTAAATCAGTCTTTTGAGGATAAATATGCTTTCCACAGGTGGAGGTGGTAGGAAGGGCATTTCTGAGAGAAAAAAGAGCATACATTAAAGGATGAGGCTGTGGAGAGAGAACATTAGCACTTGGCAGTAGTCAATAACTGACAATGGCTTCTTCAATATAAAGCCATGGGGGAAAAGTCCATTATTTACCTGGTTAAATCTTTTTTTTTTAAGATTTTATTTATTTGACAGAGAGAAACACAGCCAGAGAGGGAATACAAGCAGAGGGAGGAGAGAGGGAGAAGCAGGCTTCCCACCGAGCAGGAAGCCCGATGTGGGACTCAATCCCAGGTCTCCAGGGTAATGATCTGAGCCGAAGGCAGTTGCTCAACCAACTGAGCCACCCAGGTGCCCCTACATGGTTAAATCTTACTCAAGTAGTTTTGTCCATTATCTTGAATTGAAATATTTTACAGCTAAACCCACAAAATTACATGAACACCTGCAGAAATACCTAATGAGTAAGCAGTTCGTTGTTCAAAGAGCTAGTGAATTTAGATAGAATTAGTAAGGATATTGTGTCAATAATAAGGCAGAGTGCCTCATGTAATAGTTTTGATATTCTTTGACTGCAAGCAACAGAAACTTATTCTAGCTGATTCCGACAGAAAAGCAACAGAAAGAGGAAAGAAGAAAGAAGGCTAACCCTCCTAACAAATGATATTCTTTTCCATGTCAGAGTAGTTTTCTTCTTTCCCCACAACTCCACCTGGAGGTTCACTTTAACCCCAGAGAACATTGAACAGATTCCATCCTTTGTCAGGACCTGTAGGTCAATACTCAAGTTATCCAGCACCAAATATGCAAAGATTTGATTCATGCTCACTCTTTCTAACAATGCTTGTGCCTTGCTACAAGATGGATAAGTATTATATGATTGAATTCTGGAAGCTGTCTTCTATCCTGTTACTGAAAACAGATCCTCACATTTTAGCCTCTAGGTCCTCTTTCCTGTTATCAATATCTCTGTTCCTCATCAACTATGTCTCTGCTTCTCATCTCCAAAGACCTGTGAGCAGGGCTGACATTTATGCCCTACACTGTGCATTGAATTGCTTATTTACACTGGTATCTGTTCTGATGTATTGAGGTATCCTTTTTGGGGGGCCATGACATCTGTTCTGACTTGCTGGTACCTATATGTACCAGTGGTTAGATATGTTCCATGTCATTCCTGCCCATAATCAACATTTAATTTGATGCCCGATAGCATCATTGCAATCTCAGTACGAAGACCATAAAGGTAGGTCTTTTGTGTGGTGAAACATTAGTTATCCTCTTCCTTTAACAGTCAATCTGGAATTATTTGTCCACCAGAAAATATTATATATCCTCTTCCTTTAACAGTCAATCTGGAATTATTTGTCCACCAGAAAATATTATATATCCTCTTCCTTTAACAGTCAATCTGGAATTATTTGTCCACCAGAAAATATTATATTCAGAATTGGCCTCCTTCTATTATTTAAAAGGTTAGCCATGCGTGACTCTAGTCAGAACTGCTGACGGATTAGCCTTTGAGTAGGTGCATGCCAAATATGCTCTGAGGCCAGATATTAGGGACAAAAAGATAAATAAGCCATGGACTGTGTCTGCAAGGAACTCACTATGTAGGTCTTCTATTCCAGATCTGCCCCCTACTACTCTATTCAGAATCATTCAGTTTTAAGTTTGTCCACTTTAGAATTATGGTAGATTTCTTGTTGACTTTTTGAAATGTGGGTGATTAATTAGATTTAGAAGTTTATTTGAAAGTATCACAATAGGCTTGAAAGGTAATTGGGTAGACCCTCAGAAAAATCCATCTAAGTAATCTCTCATATGTTCATCATCCATCTATCCATTCATCCAGTCATCTGATATCTTTTTGGATTCATTTTTCTGCCAGAAAATGTGCTTGCAAATAGAAAGATTCCCAAGAAGCTTATAGACTAGTGAAAAAATAAAAGCACAAATAAACAATTATAAAGTGAAAACAATCCTAGAATCTGGAGGATTGTAAATCTGGATTTGAATTCTGGCTCTACTGTTACTAAAGTTATGGCTTTGAGTGAGTTATTTAACATTTCTATATCTCAGCCTCCTCATATATTATATGTACAGAATGTCACTTCTCTGACACATAATAGGTATCCTTCATGTTACCTACCTTCTCTCTATTGCCCCTCTCTTCTCTACCACTCATCCAAACTTTGGTTTTCTTATGTCAAAAAGGAAAGACTAATTCGTCTCTAAAATCTTTAAGAATCTAAAGTTCTGAAATAAAGATCATTTAGGAATGATCCCTTGAACTTGAAAGAAGTGCATTCATTACTTATAATCAAATATGCAGGATTTTGTAAACACAGTAAAACTGTATAAATTGCATTGATTAATCTGAAACACATCTGGCTCTTTCTCACCTCCAGTTCTTGGTGCATCCTGTTCCTCTTCCTTGAAGATCTCTTTCCCCTGTGCTTAACAAGCTAACTCCTACTTGTCTTGTAGCTCTAATTCTAGAAGTCAGTTTCCCAAGGATAAATTCCATGGATGATTTCCAGGGATCTGATCTGCCAATTCTCTTTGGACTCTACTCATCCTTTCATTTTTTTTCTTTTTTAAAAAAAATTATTTTATTTTATTTTTTTTATTTAATTTTTTTTTATTGTTACTTAAATTTTTTTCCCAGTGTTCCA
This sequence comes from Spilogale gracilis, assembly GCA_004023965.1. Lineage (NCBI taxonomy): Eukaryota > Metazoa > Chordata > Mammalia > Carnivora > Mephitidae > Spilogale > Spilogale gracilis. The sequence goes on along the minus strand of PITA01022339.1, from coordinate 10,325 downwards.
AGATTCATTCCCCATTCCCCACACCCAGTGCTCCACGCTTTAGGTGTCTCCAGTACCCACCACCAGGCTCTCCCATCCCTTCATCCCCCTCCCTCCAAGTCCCTCAGTTTGTTTCTGTGTCCAAAGTCTCTGTTGTTTCGTTTCCCTCCCTGGGTTACCCTAGTTCCCATTTACTTTCCTTCTCCCACTGTCCTCCAGGTTGCCCCTCATGCACTGCAAGTAAGTAAACCATGTGATACTTGACTTTCTCTACTTGGCTTATTTCACTCAGCGTAATCTCTTCTAGTCCAGCCCATATTGCTACAAAAGTTGGATTTTCATCCTTTTTGATGGAGGCATAGTATTCCACTGTATATATGTACCACATCTTCTTTATCCATTCATCTGTTGATGGGCACCTTGGCTCTTTCCACAGTTTGGCGATTGTGGCCATTGCTGTACATATGTGTACATATGGCCATTGCTGTACATTGGTGTACATATGGCCCTTCTTTTCACTACATCTGTATCTTTGGGGTAAATGCCCAGTAGTGCAATTGCGGGGTCATAGGGTAGCTCTATTTTCAATTTTTTAAGGAATCTCCACACTGTTTTCCAAAGCGGCTGCACCAGTTTACATTCCCACCAACAGTGTAAGAGGGTTCCCCTTTCTCCGCCGCCTCTACAACACTTGTTGTTTTCTGTCTTGTTAATTTTGGCCATTCTGACTGGTGTAAGGTGGTATCTTAGAGTGGTTTTGATTTGAATTTCCCTGATAGCTACTGACGCTGAACATTTTTTCATGTGTCTGTTAGCCATTTGTATGTCTTCTATGGAGAAGTGCCTCTTCGTGTCTCTTGCCCATTTTTTGATGTGTTCATCTTCTTTTTGGATGTTGAGTTTGAGTAGTTCTTTATAGATTTTGGATACCAACCCTTTGTTTGTAGTATCATTTGCAAATATCTTCTCCCATTCTGTGGGTTGCCTCTTTGTTTTGTTGACTGTTTCCTTTGCTGTACAGAAGCTTTTGAGTAGAGAGTCCAGATATGGATCCACAAATCTATGGGCAAATCATCTTTGACAAAGCAGGAAAAAATATCCAGTGGAAAAAAGACAGTCTCTTCAATAAATGGTGCTGGGAAAATTGGACAGCTACATATAGAAGAATGAAACTAGACCATTCTCTTACACCACACACAAAGGCAAACTCAAAATGGATGAAAGACCTCAATGTGAGGCAGGAATCCATCAAAATCGTAGAAAAGAACATAAGCAGTAACCTCTTTGACATCGGCCACAGCAACTTCTTTCAAGACACGTCTCCAAAGGCAAAGGAGACAAAAGTGAAAATAAACTTCTGGGACTTCGTTTTGTCTTTCTTAATCAAGAAAATCCTAGTCAGCCTAGTTTGAGAAGATGTAAAATGATCGCACTCTATTGATTTATACCTTATTAAACATCCATGTCAGTCTATTATTCAAAGAAATTACATTAGATAGATTAGTTCCTTCTCTCCTTTTACTGCAATCTATAAATAATTTTATAGGATCTTTTCAGATTTTGGAAACCAAAAATATTGAGCCCTGAAACTATATTTTAATATTGGAACATTCTTTGAATTTTCTACTGATTTTCTGGTGCCATTTTTCTTATTTTATATTAGGTGAGCCACTAGAACAGCTAAATCCAGACTCTAAAAAACACGAGATTGCTTTTTCTCTTGCAGATATGCATGCACACACACACGTACACACATATCCTTTCTGTGTTAAGTAAGAATTTAGGGGCAACATGATTCAAAGCAACAGACACCAGATTTCTGTTGGAATTAATGGCTCTCTGAACTTCTCTGATTAACTGCAAATTATTATTATAGTGAAAGTTTCTTAAGAAGAGTTGATTAAAACTTAAATCTTAAAACTTCAATTCATATCACTTAGACACACACACTCTAAAAATTAAGAAATTAAAACCAATATTCCTTTCCTGAGCAATGGAAAGGCTAATTAAAAGCCCTTTTTGCCTTGATTATAGCTCTGCTATAGTGTGCCTTTTAAGAGTGAGATTTGTATTAATTTTAATAAGGACCATGGAACTGTTTTCAGTTTCAGACATATGGGGGAAGAGAATGTTTCAGTTCCGCTCGAAAGTCCTCAGGTTAGAACATTGGTTTCCTGTTCCCTAATGCATTTACGAATATGGATGGATCTCAGTATCTGTGGTAGCTCCCTTTAATCCTCATCTTTTTTTTTTTTTAATAAATAGGCTCCACAAACAATTTGGGGCTTAAACTCAGGACCCTGAGATCAAGAATCACATGCTCTACTGACTGATCCAGCCAGGCGCCCCCTTCATCATTTCTTTTATACTCAAGTTTGTCGTTCATTAAGCTACAGCAACTAAGTGGAAAGAATTCTTATGATGGAGAAGAGCATTTGTACTTTCACTAGCTCTGAGGGTGATTCACTCTGTGTGAATCAGTGTGTGTGAATATGAGCAGGTTCTGTTCTCTCCACTGCTAAACAGATGCAAGGACAGGTCTGTCAGGAGAACCTTTGTGAGCATTAGTGAAAGACATAGCAAAGTGTTTGGAAGAATGCTAATCCCTATAGGACTGCTAATGTCTACCAATATTAATTGACCCCTGCCTTATTAGAAACATCAATTTGTGGCACTTTTAAAATGTGGTTTCCTAACGTCTTTTCTTGTTCATGTTTTTACTATTACCTTTACTTTTAAGTAGATGCAAACCGGGATTGGCCTCCAGGTGTAGCAAAAATAGATAACGGAGAATTTGGGTCATCTGGAAAACAGTATTGAGTGGTAATTAAAGAATGAGAGCTTTAGAAACATGACTTTGAATCACAGCTTTGTATCTAATTGTATGAGCTTGTTTAACCTCTCAAAGGCTTTGTTTCCTTCTTTTGCAATAGCCCTTGCCTCCAATGGTTATTGTAAGAATTGAAATTAGATCATTCATGGAAAGTATTTAGCATAGTGCCTGATACATGTTCAGTTCTTGGCAAGTGACAGCATTTTCTATTGTTGACAAGTGATCCTGAAAAAAATCATTCTTGTCTGAAATTCCCTTCATATAGGTTGATTTGTAAATCCTAGCAATAGCTACAATAAAATAAAACTCTGGAGATTTTCGAATTTGTGCAAAGCAGAATACATTAACAAGAGTAATTGTTAAAATCAACCTTAATATAGCCTAAATTGTTTCCAATGAGCTGGACTAGATGTATATTATAAATAAAAATAATAATGAGAATGCTTTTAAATGATATTAATGTTTTCTATTTGTTCAATTCAACTTTATTTGCTAGGTACTTTATATATAATTTTAAGTACTTATAACAATGGTACAAATTAAATGCAAATCAAAACCACAATGAGATAGCATCTTACATCTGTCAAAATGGCTAGAACCAAAAGAAAATAAATAATAAATGTTGGTGAGGATCTCAAAAAAAAGGAACCCTTCTGCGTTGTTGCTGGGAATGCAGATTGTTGCAGCCACTGTAGAAAACAGTATGGAGTTTCCTCAAAAATTAAAAATGGAATTACAATATGATCTGATAATTCCACTACTGGGTGTTTAGCCCCCCCAAAAAATACTAATTAAAAAAGATACATGCATCCCTATATTCATTGCAGCATTATTTACAATAGCCAAGATATGGAAGCAATCCAAATGTCCATCAGTAGATGAATGGATAAAGAAGATATGGTGTATATACACAATGAAATATTACTCAGTCTTAAAAAGAATGAAATCTTGCCATTTGCAACAATATGGTTGGACCTAGAGGATATAATCCTAAGTGAAATAAGTCATACAGAGAAGGACAAATACCATATGATTTCATTTAGATGTAGATTTTTAAATAAATTTTATTTATTTATTTGACAGAGAGAAACATAGCCAGAGAGGTAACACAAGCAGGGGGAGTGAGAGAGGCAAAAGCAGGCTTCCTGCCGAGCAGGGAGCCCAATGTGGGGCTCAATCCTGGGTCTCTGGAATCATGACCTGAGCTGAAGGCAGTTGCTTAACCAACTGAGCCACCAGGTGCCCCTAGATGTGGAATTTGAGAAAGAAAACAAACAAAGAAAAAAGAGGCAAATGAAAAAGCAGACTCTTAAATACAGAGAACAAAGTGGTGGTTACTAGCAGGAAAGTAGTTAGGGAGTTGGGTGAAATAGATGACGAGATCAAGAGTACACGTATGATGAGTATGGAGTAATGTCTAGAATTGATGATATTGTATTGTACACTTGAAACTAACATAATATTGAAAGTTAATTATACCTCAATAAAAATAAAAATATAATATCTTAACTACTTATAACAATGGCACAAATTAAGAATCAATTTTCATATTTTACACATAAAGCAGAGTCTCAGAGAGATTAAGGCAGATCTCAAAGACTGCACAGTTAGTAAATAAAAGATCTGGGATTCAAAACTAGGTTTATTTTACTTCAGAGCCTTTGTTCTTTCTGATACACCGGCTGATGTTCAGAGACTCTGCCAAGTGGCCTACTAAATTTATCCTTCCAGTTACATGCAGTGAAAATCAGCAGGTGGTTTTGTCTCCTTAGTGAATATCAAATATTTTGCTGCTAATTTCACAAACCTCTGAGAGAATCTTACATTCTCTTCTTTGCTAAAATCCAGAATCCCTTTAGTTGATTAAATTATTTCCATTGATGTGGATTTCAATTAAATCTAATAGCAACAAGGCACTCTCTTGACAAAGGATGTGCTATTGTTAGGGGTTTTTCTGAGAGGCAATTCTTTCATAACTTTTTCAGTCAGATAAAGCTGAGAATAGCATTATTAACATTTGTCTAGTCCATGGCAAAGAGAAATTCTAATGGTTTTCCATCTAGTGGATCTTTTCATGAGATTTACAAAATGATTTTTTTTTGGACACAGAAACAAACTGAGGGACTTGGAGGGAGGGGGGTAGAGAGATGGGAGAGCCTGGTGGTGGGTACTGGGGACACCTAAAGCATGGAGTACTGGGTGTGGGGAATGAGGAATGAATCTTGGAACACTGGGAAAAAAAATTTTAGTAACAATAAAAAATATATATATAATTAAAAAAAAGGATCAGTACAGTATTAGAAGAACAAATCAGTGTTACAAACACCAAATATGAATAAGACATAAATAGCTAGGAGGAAGAGACAAGGCTATAACCTAATAATAAAGTTAAAGGTACTGGGAGAGATAAATGTGTGCAATATAGTAGAGGAACCGAGGGGAGGAGTGATCTGGTTCATATATGGGGATCCAGAAACTTCTTCAAAGAATTGAAAATCACTGAATTGAATAGTGAATGTTGGCTATGTGCTTCCAAATGATGAAGGAGAGGAATGGATTGTGCAGGGAAGCTAAAGCTCATATGGCAAAGTAAAGTGTCAGGCAACTGGATAATAGATCAATAGAAATGATCCAAGAGGAACACAAAGCAGAAAATAAGCAAAATGGTAGATCTATATCCAACCACATCGGCAATTACCTTAAAAGTTAATGAACTAAACTTGTCTAATATGACTGCCACTACCATATGTAGCTATTTAAATTTAAATTAATTAAAGTGAAATTTACTTACAAATTCAGTTTCTCAGTTACATTGTCCACATTTCAAGTGCTTAATAGCTACATGTGAATAGTGGCATTCATATTGGATGGTGTAGATGTGGGACATTTTCATCATCACAGAAAGTTCTACTAGACAACTTTGGATGCAGGAAAGGTCAAATGGATGAAAAAAAAAAGAAGCCAGATGCAATTACATGTTGTCTGCAAGAGATACATCTTAAATATAAGGATATAGAAAGATATACTATACAAATGTCATATAAAACAGACTTTAGGATGAAGAGTATTATTCGAAATGTATAGGAACATTTCATAATTAGAAAAGAATCACTTCACAACAGGAAACCATAGCAATTATAGATATTTATACCTCTGTGTAGTTTTTTCCCTGACACCGACTAATTCTCCAATGTTCCAACACCAAATGGGTGTCCTACAACTCAATTCAATTGAATTCTGATACTAACTGGACAGAGTTAGAGGCTGAGTCCCACAATCTTGTACTCACTTCAGACCCCTGTCACAAATGGGGTTCCCAAGATATCTACATTCCTGCCATAATGACTACAAGGTATGGGGTTTGTACAACCTTCCCCCAGATTCAATAATTCACTAAAATGAATCATGGTACTCAGGAAAGCACTTCACATCTGTGGATAAAACTCAGGAATGACAAATGGAAGTAATGTCTAGGGCAATGTATAGGGGGAAGGTGTGCAAAGTTTATTCCCTCTCTGGGCACGCCACCCTCCCAGCAACTTGTTGTGTTCACCAACCCAGAGTTCCTCAAATCTAGTTCTTAAAGAGTTTTTTTTAAGAAAAATTTTGTTATGGGACGCCTGGGCGGCTCAGTTGGTTGGGCGACTGCCTTCAGCTCAGGTCATGATCCCGGAGACCCGGGATCGAGTCCCACATCGGGCTCCCTGCTAGGCGGGAAGCCTGCTTCTCCCTCTCTCACTCCCCATGCTTGTGTTCCCTCTCTGGCTGTATTTCTCTCTGTCAAATAAATAAAATATTAAAAAAAAATTTTGTTATGCAGGTGCCTGGATGGCTTAGTCGGTTAAGTTTCTGCCTTCAGCTCAGGTCATGATTTCAGGGTCCTGGAATCGAGCCACTCATCAGGCTCCCTGCTCAGTGGAGAACCTGCTTCTTCCACTTTCCCCTCAACCCTTGTGCTCTCCCTCTCACTATCTCTCTTTCTTAAGTAAATAAATGAAATCTTAAAAAAAAAATTTATTATGTAAGCATGGTTGATTAGATCATTGGCCATTGGTGATTGATCTGATCCCCAGCTCCTCTCTCCATATAATCACTTGGTTGGCTTTTCTGGTGGTCAGCCCCAATCCTGAATCTATTTAGGTCCATCCCTTATGTCATTTAATAATCACCCAAAAGATGGTGAATTCTAGATGTTTTAGGAATTCTGAGCGGGAACCAGAAACAAAGATCAAATGTTTGTATTCTACTATATCACCATGACTCATTATAGGACCTCCAAACATGTGAAGCAAAAGCAACAGAATTAAAGAGAGAAACAGACAATTCCATAATCATATCTGGAGATTTAAGTACTTCTTTCTCACTAATTGAGAAGCAACTAGACAAAGGAATCAGTAAAGACACAGATTATGTGAACACCACCACCAACCATCAGAACATAAGTGATAATTATAGAACGCTACATCCAGTAGCTACCAAATATGTATTCTTTAAAAGTGTGCATGATAATAATGATAGGCTATAAAACAAACCTCATAAATCAGAAAGGATTAAAACTGTATAAAGTATGCTTTCCTAACCACAATAATTAAACTGGAAATTAAAAACCTAAAATTTTAGAACTTAAACAACTTTTAAGTAAGTTGCAGATCAGAGAAGTAATAAGATAAATTGGAAAACATTTCAAACTGATAACAAAAAAACTTATCACAATTTGTGGGATGCAGCAAAAGCAGCACTTATAAATTTAATCTTTAAATGTTTATTTTAGGAAAGAAGGTCTAAAATAAATGTTCTAAGGTTCTCTCTTAAGAAGGTTGAAATGAAATGCAAAGTAAGGTTAAAATAAATAGAGGGAAATAAATGATAATAGAAATCAGTGAAAATAAAGAAAAACAACAGAAAAATTTAATAAAGCCAAGACTCAGTGGGGAAGAAGCTGAGGGGCCTGGAGATGCCAATATGAGGATTGGCATATTGAGAAGAAGGGAGATATGGGGGATATATATATATATTCCATATATATATATATATATATATATTAGGGAGAGAAAAAAATGAAAGAAGATGGACCAGGGAGGGAGACCAGCCATAACAGACTTATCTGGGCTGAGGGTACAGAATGTCCTTAGGTCATGTGGGCACATGAAGGGTTTTATCACCACTGTTGTTTTACTGTAGTGTTTTGAGGCACGTATTATTTTTTTAACAGCATTTTGAAATTTAGACTTTGAGTATAATCTTATCTTGCTCAAAATAAAGTAAATGCCTGCCACTTTTCTATGCTTCCAATCTCTCTCTGCCATTTAGCACTGTTGACAAGAATGTCTTCCTGATTTCTCACTGCCATTATCTTTGCTGGTTCACATCAATACACAGATGTATGTAGATTCTGTTCAAGATGTAGTGCCTGGGGTACCTGGGGTACCTGGGGCAGTTTGTGGATCAGTTAGTTAAATGTATGAGTCTGACTTCAGCTTAGGTCATGATCTCAGGGTTCTGGGATCGAGCTCTGAGCTCTGCGCTCAGCCAGAATTCTATTTCTCTCTTTCCCTCTCTCTCTGTCCCTCCCACTGCTCTTATACACCTGTTTGCTCTCACGCAAAGAAATAAAATATTTATTTACTTATTTATTTATTTATTTATAACATATAATGTATTATTTGCTTCAGGGATACTAAGTCTGTGAATCATTAGTCTTACACAATTTACAGTACTCACTATAGCACATACCCTCCCCAGTGTCCATAACCCAGCCACCCTATCCCTGCCCCCCCAACCCCCACAACCCTCAGTTTGTTTCCTGAGATTAAGGATGGTTGGTCTCCCTCCCTGGTCCATCTTCTTTCATTTTTTTCTCTCCCTTATATATATAAGGTAAGATAAGATAAGATATACCTCATATCTCCCTTCTTCTTTATCCATTCGTTTGTTGATGGACATCTAGGTTCTTTCCATAGTTTGGCTATTGCGGTCATTGCTGCTATAAACATTCAGGTGTACATGCCCCTTCAGATCACTACATCAAATAAATAACATCTTAAAAAAAAAAAGATGTAGTGCTGGCAGGGCAGGATTTGGTCTTAGTATAGGGTCTACAGGAAAGTACTGTCTAGAAGAGAGGGGCTACATGTTCTTGCTTCCATTTAACATGCTGTTGAAATTTGCAAATGCCATGTACTTTTGTAAGAATGTAAGTTACAGGGCACCTGGGTGGCTCAGAGGGTTGGGCCTTTGGCTCAGGTCATGATCTCGGGGTCCTGGGATTGAGTCCCACATCAGGCTCTCTGCTCAGCAGGAAGTGCTTCTCCCTCTTTCTCTGCCTGCATCTCTGCCTAGTTGTGATCTCTCTGTCAAATAAATAAATAAAATCTTTTAAAAAATAATGTAAGTTTTGGGGCGCCTGGGTGGCTCAGTTGGTTGGGCGACTGCCTTTGGCTCAGGTCATGATCCCAGAGACCCGGGATCGAGCCCGGGATTGGGCTTCCTGCTCGGTGGGAAGCCTGCTTCTCCCTCTTTCACTCCCCTCTGCTTTGTGTTCCCTCTCTAGCTGTGTTTCTCTCTGTCGAATAAATAAATAAAATCTTTTAAAAAATAATGTAAATTACAATTTGGACTATGGGAAGTGACAGTTTGAGCAATGAATATTTGGTGTTAGTTTCCATTAGAATTTGGATATTTCTGTTTAGTTTCTTTTCTTTTTCTTTTTCTTTTTTTTTTTTTTTTTAAGATTTTATTTTTTTGACAGAGCAAAACACAGCCAGAGAGGGAACACAAGCAGAGGGAGTGAGAGAGGGAGAAGCAGGCTTCCCACCGAGCGGGCAGCCTGATGTGGGGCTTGATCCCAGGTCTCCGGGATCAAGACCTAAGCCAAAGGCAGTCACTTAACCAACTGAGCCACCCAGGCGCCCCTAGTTTCTTTTCTTAAGTGACAGTCACAAGACTCAACAAAAGGTTGAATAGTTTCAGGCACCTGGTTGGCTCAGGTTAACCATCTGACTCTTGATTTGTGCTTAAGTTATGATCTCAGGGTAATGAGATCAAGCCCTGCATTGGGCTTTGTGCTGGGTGCAGAGCCTGCTTAAGATTCTCTCACCCCCTCTCCCTTGGAACTCCCTTCCTGCCACCCCCTGTGCATGGTGGCTCCCAGGTTCTCTTTCTCAAAAAAAGTTTTTAATAGCTTATGCATAAGCAATTGCATTTATTTATGTAATCTGACCATAAGATACCTTTGTTTCATTGTGTCTTTCCTTCCTTCCTTCCTTCCTTCCTTCCTTCCTGCCTGCCTGCCTGCCTTCCTTCCTTCCTTCCTTCCTTCCTTCTTTCCTTCCTTCCTGCCTTCCTTCCTGCCTGCCTGCCTGCCTTCCTTCCTTCCTGCCTTCCTTCCTTCTTCCCTCCCTCCCTCTCTCTTTCTTTTCCTTCCTTCTTTCCTTCCTACTTTTCCCCTCCCTTCCTCTTTCTTTCTTTCTTTCTTTCTTTCTTTCTTTCTTTCTTTCTTTCTTTCTTTCTTTCT
>PITA01022338.1:0-30562 GCA_004023965.1 Spilogale gracilis | reverse complement strand
AAGGGTGGTTCAACACTCGCAAATCAATCAATGTGATAGAACAAATCAATAAGAGAAGAGAGAAGAACCACATGGTACTCTCAATTGATGCAGAAAAGGCATTTGACAAAATACAACATCCGTTCCTGATCAAAACTCTTCAAAGTATAGGGATAGAGGGAACATTTCTCTAACCTCATAAAATCTATCTACGAAAAACCCACAGCGAATATCATTCTCAATGAGGAAAAACTGACAGCCTTCCCTCTGAGATCAGGAACAAGACAAGGATGCCCACTCTCACCACTACTGTTCAACATAGTGTTAGAAGTCCTAGCAACAGCAATCAGACAACAGAAAGAAATAAAAGGTATTCCGCTTGGTAAAGAAAATGTCAAACTCTCTCTCTTTACAGATGACATGATACTTTATGTGGAAAACCCAAAAATCTCTACCCCCAAGCTACTAGAACTCATACAACAATTTGGTAATGTGGCAGGATACAAAATCAATGCACAAAAATCAGTTGTGTTCTTATACACTAACAATGAAAATATAGAAAGGGAAATCAGAGAATTGATTCCGTTTACTATAGCACCCAAAACCATAAGATACTTAGGAATAAACCTAAAGAAAGAAGTCAAGGATCTGTACTTGAGGAAGTACAGAACACTCATGAAAGGAATTGAAGAAGACACAAAAAGATGGAAGAGCATTCTATGCTCATGGATCGGAAGAATAAACTTTGTCAAAATGTTTATACTGCCCAGAGCAATCTATACTTTCAATGCCATTTCAATCAAAATTCCACAAACATTCTTCAAAGCATTGGAACAAACAATCCTAAAATTTATATGGAACCAAAAAAGACCCTGAATCACTAAGGAATTGCTGAAGAAGAAAAACAAAGCTGGGGGCATCTCATTACCTGACTTCAGGCTTTATTACAAAGCTGTGATTACCAAGACACCATGTTACTGGCACAAAAACAGAGAAATAGACCAATGGAACAGAGTAGAGAGTCCAGATATGGACCCCCAAATCTATGGTCAAATCATCTTCGACAAAGCAGGAAAAAATATCCAGTGGAAAAAAGACAATCTCTTCAATAAATGGTGCTGGGAAAATTGGACAGCTACATATAGAAAAATGAAACTAGACCATTCACTTACACCACACACAAAGACAAACTCAAAATGGATGAAAGACCTCAACATAAGGCAGGAATCCATCAGAATCCTGGAAGAGAACATAGGCAGTAACCTCTTTGACATTGGCCACAGCAACTTCTTTCAAGACACATCTCCAAAGGCAAAGGAGACAAAAGCGAAAATGAACTTCTGGGACTTCATCAAAATAAAAAGCTTCTGTACAGTAAAGGAAACAGTCAACAAAACAAAGATGCAACCCACGGAATGGGAGAAGATATTTGCAAATGACACTACAGACAAAGGGCTCATATCCAAGATCTATAAAGAACTACTCAAACTCAACATCCAAAAAGAAGATGAACACATCAAAAAGTGGACAAGAGACATGAAGAGACACTTCTCCATAGAAGATATACAAATGGCTAACAGACACATGAAAAATGTTCATCATCACTAGCTATCAGAGAAATTCAAATCAAAACCACACTGAGATACCACCTTACACCAGTCAGAATGGCCAAAATTAACAAGACAGGAAACAACAAGAGTTGGAGAGGCTGCAGGGAAAGGGGAACCCTCTTACACTGTTGGTGGGAATGCAACATGGTGCAGCCGCTTTGGAAAACAGTGTGGAGATTCCTTAAAAAATTAAAAATAGAGCTACCCTATGACCCTGCAATTGCACTACTGGGCATTTACCCCAAAGATACAGATGTAGTGAAAAGAAGGGCCATGTGTACCCCAATGTTATAGCAGCAATGGCCACAATCGCCAAACTGTGGAAAGAGCCAAGGTGCCCATCAATAGATGAATGGATAAAGAAGATGTGGTACATATATACAATGGAATACTATGCCTCCATCAGAAAGAAAGAATATCCAACTTTTGTAGCAACATGGACTAGATTGGAAGAGATTATGCTGAGTGAAATAAGCCAAGTAGAGAAAGTCAAGTATCACATGGTTTCACTTACTTGTGGTACATAAGGGGTAATATAGAGGACAGTAGGAGAAGGAAAGTAAATGGGAAGTAGGGTAATTCAGAGAGTGAAACAAAACATGAGAGACTTTGGACACAGAAACAAACTGAGGGACTTGGAGGGAGGGGTGAGGGGATGGAAGAGCCTGGTGGTGGGTACTGAGGACACCTATTGCATGGAGCACTGGGTGTGGGGCATGGGCAATGAATCTTGGAACACTGAAAAAAAATAAATTTAAAGGAACAAAATCTTTTCATTTTCACTGTTTTAGTCATATTCTATCTCTTCATTTTATTTAAGCTTATTTTTTGTATACATTTAGGTTTTTCTTCCTTTTTAAAATTTTGGGATACAATTTATTCTAATAGTCAAAATATACCCCAAGTCTAGTGCATAGCTTTGTTCTAGTCTCCAGCCTCATCACATTCTTTCCTCTTTTTTTTTCTTTTCCCTTTTTTCAACCAACTTCTTATCTTATCAATTCCTTTTTTAGACTCTTTTTTAGTTTTCATCTTTACAGTCATATTCCAGCCCTTCATTGTGTATTTTTGTACATATGTAAGTTTTTCTTTCTTTAAATTTTCCGGTGCATTTTTTATAACAGACCAAAATGCACCCAAAATCAAATATGTGGCTCTGTCTATTCACTAATCTAAACATATATATATATATATAGAAAGACAGATAAATATAGATATAGATTTTTTTTCCTTTCTTCTACCCTGGTTTCAGGTCTCTTCTGGTTTGGTTAGTGTATATATTTCTGGGATCATCACTACCCTTTTAGGGTTTTGTTCTCTCATTCATCTATTATTATCTGGATAAAATGACCAGGCACAAAAAAGCACCGCAAAAAAAAAAAAAAAAAAAAAAAAAAAAAAAAAAAAAAAAAAAAAGAAGAAGAAGAAAAAAAGAACAAGAGGCAGTACCAATGGCTAGGGACATAATCAACAGGGACATTAGTAATATGTCAGAACTAGAGTTCAGACTGACAATTATCATGGTGCTAGCTAGACTCAAAAAAAGCATGGAAGATACTAGAGAGTCCCTTTCTGGAGAAATAAAATCCCTTTCTGGAGAAATAAAAGCAATAAAATCTAACCAAGTTGGAATCAAAAAAAAGCTATTAATGAGGTGTAATAAAAAATTAGGGCTCTTACTGCTAGGATAAATGAGGCAGAAGAGAGAATTAGTGATTAGAAGGCCAAATGATGGAAAATAAAGAAGCTGAGAAAAAGAGAGACAAACAACTATTGGACCACAAGGGGGAAAATTTGAAAGATAAGTGATACCATAGGATGAAACAGTATTCCAATAATTGGGCTACCAGAAGAAGAAGAAGGAGAGAGGGGGTAGAAGGTACTTTGGAGCAAATTATAGCAGAGAATTGCCATAATTTGGCCAAAGGAACAAGCATCAAAACCCAGAAGGCACAGAGAACTCCCCTCAAAATCAATAAAAATAGATCCACATTCCATCACCTAATAGTAAAACCACAAGTTTCAGTGACAAAGAGAAAATCCTGAAAGCAGCTGAGGAGAAGAGGTCAGTAACATACAATGGCAGAAATATTAGATTGGCAGCAGACCTATCCACAGAGAACTGGCAGGCCAGAAAAGACTGGCATGATATATTCAGAGAACTAAACAAGAAAAATATGTAGCCAAAAATATTATATTCAGCTAGGCTGTCATTGAAAAGAGAAGGAGAGATAAAAAGCTCCCAGGACAAACAAAAACCAAAAGAATTTGCAAACACCAAACCAGCCCTATAGGAAAAATCAAAAGAGGTCCTCTAAGAAAAGAGAGAGCCTAAAAGTAACAAACTAGAAAGGAACAGAGACAATAGACAGCAGCAGTCACCTTACAGGCAATACAATGGCACTAAATTCATATCTTTCAATAGTTACCTTGAATGGAAATAAATTAAATGCCCTAATCAACAGACACAGTGTATCAGAATGGATAAAAAAATAAGACCCATGGATATGATGTCTGCAAGAAACTCATTTGAGATCCAAAGACACCTCCATATTTAAAAAGTGAGAGGGCGGAAAACAATTTACCACACAATGGACATCAAAAGAAAGCTGGGGCAAAAATCCTTATACCAGGCAAATTAGATTTTAAGTCAATAAGAGATGAAGAAGGACACTACATCATACCTAAAGGGTCTGTCCAACAAGAAGGGCTAAGAATTTTAAATATATATGCCCCTAATATGGGAACAGCCAATTATATAAACCAATTAATAACTAAATCAAAAAAACACATTTATAATAATACAATAATAATAGGGGACTTTAACACCCCCCCTTACTAAAATGGACAGATCATCTAAGCAAAAGATCAACAAGGAAATAAAGGCTTCAAATGACACACTGGACCAGATGGGCATCACAGATATATTCAGAATATTCCACCCCAAAGCAACAGAACACACATTCTTCTCTACTGCACATGAACATTCTCCAGAATAGATCATATCCTGGGTCACAAATCAGATATCAACCAGTACCAAAAGACTGGGGTCATTCCTGCATATTTTCAGACCACAATGCTTTGAAACTAGAACTTAACCACAAGAGGGAAGTTGGAAAGAACTCAAATACATGGAGACTAAAGATATTCCTACTAAAGAATGAATGGGTCAACCAGGAAATTAAAGGAGAATTTTAAAAAATCATGGAAACAAATGAAACTGAAAATACAACTGTTCAAAATCTTTGGGACATCGCAAAGGTAGTTCTGAGAGGAAAGTATATAGCAATGCAGGTCTCTCTCAAGAAACAAGAAAGGCCTCAAGTACACAACTTAACCCTACACCTAAAGTAGCTGGAGAAAGTACATCAAAGAAAGCCTAAGCCCAGCAGGAGAAGAGAAATAATAAAGATAAGAGCAGAATTCAATGAAATAGAAACCAAAAGAGCAGTAGAACAAATCAATGAAATCAGAAGCTGGTTCTTTAAAAAAAATTAACAAGATTGATAAGACCATGGCCATACATATCACAAAGAAAAGAGAAAGGACCCAAATTAATAAAATCATGAATGAAAGAGGAGAGATCACAACCAACACCAAAGAAACACAAACAATTATAAGAACATATTATGAGCAACTATACACCAGCAAATTTAACAATCTGGAAAAAATGGATGCATTCCTAGAGACATATAAACTATCAAAGCTGAGCCAAGAAGAAATAGAAAACCTGAAGAGATCATAACCAATAAGGAAGCAGTCATCAAAAATCTCCCAACAAGAGCCCAGGGCCAGATGGCTTCCCAGGGGTATTCTACCAAACATTTAAAGAACTAATACCTATTCTCCTGAAACTGTTCCAAAAAATAGAAATGGAAGGAGAACTTCCAGACTCATTTTATGTGGCCAGCATTACCTTGATCCCAAAACCAGACAAAGACCCCATCGAAAAAGAAAATTACAGATCAATATCTTTGATGAACACAGATGCAAAAATTCTCACCAGAATACTAGCCTATAGGATCCAGCAGTACATTTAAAGGATTATTCACCCCGACCAAGTTGGATTTATTCCTGGGCTACAAGCTTGGTTCAACATCTGCAAATCAATCAATGTTATACATTACATTAGTAAGAGAAGAACAAAAACCATATAATACTCTCAATAGATGCTGAAAAAGCATTTAACAAAGTACAGCATTCTTTCTTGGTCAAAACTCTTCACAGCATAAGGATAGAGGGTACACACCTCAATATCATAAAAGTCATCTATGAAAAACCCACAGTGAATATTATTCTCAATGGGGATCCCCTAAGGTCAGTAACGTGGCAGGGCTATCCAACTATCACCACTGCTATTCAACATAGTACTAAAAGTCCTAGCTGTAGTAATCAGGCAACAAAAAGAAATAAAAGGCATCTGAATCAGCAAAGAAGAAGTCAAACTCTCACTCTTTGCAGATGATATGATGCTTTATGTGGAAAGGACAAAAGACTCCACTCCAAAACTTCTAGAATGCATATCAGAATTCAGTAAAGTGTCAGGATATAAAATTCAATGCACAGAAATCAGTTGCATTTCTATACACCAACAGCAAGACAGAAGAAAGAGAAATTAAGGAGTTGATCCCATTTACAATTGCATCCAAACCCTTAAGATCCCTAGAAATAAATCCAACTAAAAAGGCAAAGAATCTGTACTCAGAAAACTATAAAGTACTCATGAAAGAAATTGAAGAAGACACAAAGTAATGGAAAAACATTCCACGCTCATGGGTTGAAAAAATATTGTGAAAATGTCTATGCTACCTAGAACAATCTACACATTTAATGCAATCCCTGTCGAAATACCATCAACTTTTTTCAAAGAAATGGAACAAATAATCCTAGAATTTATACAGAACCAGAAAAGACCCCAAATAACCAGAAGAATGTTGAAAAAGAAAACCAAAGTTGGTGGCATCACAATTCCAGACTTTAAGCTCTATTACAATGCTGTAATCATCAAGACAGTATGGTTCTGGCACAAAAACAGACACATAGATCAGTGGAACAGAATAGAGAGACCAGAAATGGACCCTCAACTCTATGGTCAACTAATCTTCAACAAAACAGGAAAGAATATCCAATGGTATTGGGATAATCAGACAGCCACACGCAGAAGAATGAAACTGGACCATTTCCTTTCACCACACACAAAAATAGACTCAAAATGGATTAAAGACCTCAATGTGAAACAGAGATCCCTCAAAATCCTTGGAAAGAACACAGGCAGCAACCTCTTCGACCTCAGCTGTCGCAAATTTCTCCTCGAAATATCTCCAAAGACAGGGGAAGCAAGGGCAAAAATGAACTATTGGGACTTCATCAAGAACAAAACCTTTTGCACAGCAAAGGAAACAATCAAGAAAACCAAAAAATAGCCAACAGAATTGGAGAAGAAATGACATATCAGATATAGGATTAGTATCCAAAATCTAGAAAGAACTTATCAAACTCAATACCCAAAGAACAAATAATCCAATCAAGAAATGAGCAGAAGACATGAATAGATATTTCTCCAAAGAAGATATCCAAATGGCCAATAGACACATGAAAAAATGATCAACATCACTCAGCATTACAGAAATGCAAATCTGCCGGAGCCAGCCCTGGCAACAGTCAGGCTTTCCAGAAGGTGGTGAGAGAGTCGGCAATAGGAAATGAGAGAGCCCTGGTGATTCTTTTCTGATCACCTGCCAGGCATCTCTGCCTTGCTGGCTCTCAGTGTCTTTATTTATAGGCAACAAATTAAAGATACTCATGAAGGAACATTTTTTTTACAGAGAGTGATTTTTGATTACACAGTGTCTTTGTTAGAGAAACATAATGCTTTGATTAGTGAAACATGTTTTTGCAGGGGCACCTATCTACAGTTCAGAGTTAACTCCCTGAACCAAACCAAGGACATGTTGTTCAGTAAGGTTTTTTACAGTTTCTTACATTTGGCACCTGGACGATAAGGCGTAGACTAATGATACGGTGTATTTAAAGCAGGTCTTACAAACAAGAAGGCAATTAAAAGGCTTAGATGAGTTGTGTACAAAGTTTTAGCTACATTATTAATACAATGACCAAAAGTTAGTCTGTCTGGCATCAAGGAGAAAAATAACTTCTTTTGCAAAGGTAAAATCATTTGCTCAAGCCTGTTTTCCATGAATAGGTACAGAACTCTTTTATTTATGGATCCTTTGTGTGTGTGACAATGTCCTTGTTAGTGTAGTTTTATTTCTTATATTAAGCCCTTTATTTAACCATTTAAAAGCCCTGAAAATCTCCTCCACAGAGCTGCAGGATAACTAAGATTAAGCTATTTTTAATGATGGTAAGTAGAAACAAAAGCATTTTGCTATATACCAGACATGGTTTTTAAATGACAAGTATTCCGTACAAAGAATGGCAAACAAGCAGGGTGGAGAAACTGCTGCCTCACGCAAACTCCTCACACTTTGTGGGAGGGCCTGTATTCTGTGCCTTGCACAGGGAAATCGCCTAAATGACCATGCAGGTGGGAGGGGCGGATCACGCACCATTCCTGACACAAATCAAAACCACAGTGAGATACCACCTCATGCCAGTCAAGAAGGCTAAAATTAACAAGGCAGGAAATGACAGATGTTGGTGAGGATGCACAGAAAGGGGAACCCTCCTACACTGTTGGTGGGAATGCAAGCTTGTGTAGCCACTCTGGAAACAGTGTAGAGATTCCCCCAAAAGTTGAAAATAGAGCTACCCTACGACCCAGCAATTGCACCATTGGGTATTTATCCTAAAGTTACAAATGTAGTGTTCTGAAGGGGAACAGTTACCAGAATGTTTATAGCTGCAATGTCCACAATAGCCAAACTATGGAAACAACCTAGATGCCCATCCACAGATGAATGGATAAAGAAGATGTATATATATGTATATATATGCAATAGAATACTATGCAGCCATCAAAAGGAATGATATTCTGTCATTTGCAATGACATGGATGGAGCTGGAAGGTATTATGCTGAGTGAAATTAGTCAATCAGAGAAAGACAATTATCATATGAGCTTTCTGATATGAGGAATTTGAGAGGCAGGGCCAAAGGCCTTGGGGGAAACAAACTGAGATTTGCTGGGGGTGGGGAGGGGGAGGGATAGGGTGGCTGGGTTATGGATAAAAAATAAAAATAAAAATAAAAATAAAAGAAATAAAAATGCAAGCAATTGTATAGTTGGCAACATAAAAAAGAAGATTCCAGTATTTTGAAAAAATCTTGTTTTACAAAATTCATTTAAGGGACATCTGGGTCACACAGTCAGATGTGTCTGCCTTCAGCTCAGGTCATGATCTCGGGGTCCTGGGATTATGTCTCCTGTCAGGCTCCTGGCTCAATGAGGAGTCTACTTCTCCCTCTCCCTCTGTGCACTATCTCTCTCTCTCTCCATCTCAAATAAATACATAAATAAATATAAATTTTTAAGATTTTATTTATTTATTTGACAGAGAGAGACATAGCGAGAGAGGGAACACAAGCAGGGGGAGTGAGAGAGGGAGAAGCAGGCCTCCCGCCGAGCAGGGAGCCCAATGCGGGACTCGATCCCAGGTCTCCGGGATCATGACCTGAGCCGAAGGCAGGTCATGATCTGAAGGCAGTTGCTTAACCAACTGAGCCATCCAGGCACCTCAATAAATATAATTTTTAAAGATGAGTTGGTTTAATTTCTCAGAATTGTTAAAATTAATTGAAATTTTGGGCATTTACCCCAAAGATACAGATGTAGTGACAAGAAGAGCCATGTGTACCCCAATGTTCATTGCAGCAATGGCCACAATTGTCAAACTGTGGAAAGAGCCAAGGTGCCCATCAACAGATGAATGGATAAAGAAGATGTGGTACATATATACAATGGAATACTATGCCTCCATCAGAAAGGGTGAATATCTAACTTTTGTAGCAACATGGACTGGACTGGAAGAGATTATGCTGAGTGAAATAAGCCAAGTATAGAAAGTCAAGTATCACATGGCTTCACTTACTTGCGGTGTATAAGGGGTAACCTGGAGGACAGTGGGAGAAGGAAAGTAAATGGGAAGTAGGGTAATCCAGGGAGAGAAACAAAACAACAGAGACTTTGGACACAGAAACAAACTGAGGGACTTGGAGGGAGGGGGGTGGAGGGATGGGAGAGCCTGGTGGTGGATACTGGGGGCACCTATTGCATGGAGCACTGGGTGTGGGGAATGGGGAATGAATCTTGGAACACTAGAAAAAAAATTTAAGTAACATTAAAAAAAATTAATTGAAATTTAAATTTTATCGCATCAAGGTGAAATGTAAACACATTTCAAGTGTGTGTGTGTGTATGGTGATTTTAAAATGTATTTATATATTATTCCTTTTTCCTTTTTTCATCAAATTATCTGATTTTAGGAATAAAAATGTCTTTCTATTTGATTTTATACTCACTAGTTTCATCTGATAATTATTTAAGTCATTAAAAATCAGCAACACAGTCTTTACGTTTCTGAAACTATTATTTTCAAGATGCATATCATGTAGCAAAGGTAGGGTCAGAAATATTTAATATTCATTAATTGTATTATAGAATTTTGAAGAAATCTATAGATTTCATGTAAAAAGCAACTCATTTATCTTCTGCTTCTTATCTAAATTATCCTGTTCTAAACAGGTTAGTTTCTAAATCATGGTTTCTTGACATATCTCAAGGGTTTAAAGCCACTTTCTACAAAATGTATTCTTTTAAAAAGATATATATTTTCATTTCTAGAATTTCTCTATTATCTAAATTCTAAGTGGGACAGAAGAAAATTCCTTTGCATAGATCCTTTGCATTTCCATCAAAGAACCAGAAAGGTATTGCATTTGGACCCTACAGTCCTAGAAGTTAGGGATGCCAATTTTATTTTTTTGTTCTCAATACTATGTGGTTTATAGTTCTCTCCAAAATGCTTAAGGGAGGAAGAAAAGGAGGGGGGACATTAATGGAGGAGTAGAGATAAAGAAGAAAGAAAAAAGAGAGAGAAGGAAAGAAGGCTGGAAGGAAGGCAGGAAAGCTGGAAGGAAGGAAGGAACTTAATTACTTCTCCACATGTGTCTGTGGAGGCCTCAGGCCTGAACTATCATTTTTACTCATCTATCACTACTGGTATGCTATTTATTGCTCAAGATCCTGTTCAAATTTGCGTACTGTTATGACTGTTTTGCTCATTCAGAAGTAGACATCTTGTCTAAGTTTATTTACCCCTGTAATAGATGTCATGGTGAGGCAGCCTCTCTCAGCTTTCAGCACCTTCAAGTTTACATCTGCGAAGCTTACATTCTTAGGAAAAGAGAGAGGAAGAGAGCATCTCTCTGTCTCTCAGCACCTATATCAAACCCTAAAAAGAACATCGATTGGCTAGAGAAATGAAAGTATTTTGTTTTGTTGTTGGCCTGGATCATGTGCTCACCTCTGTAATAGGAGAGGTAGGGCTCCTTCATCGTCCACTTTACCAGAATCTTGCTGTGTAAGAAATGGACAGTTCTCTTCAAGGACTTTATGTCAACTAGAGACAAAAATCAGATACCCACTATACACTGCGTTTCTTAAAAGGAGAGCATATAGAGGGGAATGAGTAAATGTGAACTAAATAGGTAAAGAAAGAAATACATTTCTATTACATAAATAATTGCTTTGCAATATTAAGTATACCCTAAGCTGGAAGAAGGAGACCTGTCTTAGAAGAAAGAAAACTATACCATAAGAAAGCTTGAATAATTCAATTCATTTAGAAATCTTAATTTTGTTTCACATAAGTACCTTGTAATAGGATATGGATATTAAACTCATTTTATTTAACTATGGTTTTTTTTTAATCTTTTCAAATTTTGATTAAATGTTTTGAACTTGTACAAATTTTCCTGGAAACATGATTTGTATTTTTTTATTGTTTAAATATTTTTTATTTTTTTATTACTTTATTTTTTCAGTGTTCCAAGATTCATTGTTTATGCCCCATACCCAGTGCTCCATGCAATAGGTGCCCTCAGTACCCACCATGAGGCTCTCCCATCCACCCACTCCCTCCTGCAAGTCCCTCAGTTTGTTTCTGTGTCCAAAGACTCCCATGATTCATTTCTCTCCCTGAATTACCCTACTTCCCATTTCCTTTCCTTCTCCTACTGTCCTCTATATTACCCCTTATGCACCCCATGTAAGTGAAACCATGTGATACTTGACTTTTTCTACTTGGCTTATTTCACTCAGCATATTCTCTTCCAGTCCAGTCCATGTTGCTACAAAAGTTGGATATTCATCCTTTCTGATGGAGGCGTAGTATTCCATTGTATATATGTACCACATCTTCTTTATCCATTCATCTGTTGAAGGGCACAAAAGAAATGTGTACCAGAGTTGGTGGGTGGGTTATACCTTAATTGAAATCAAAAGAAAAGATGTTTATAAAATTAAAAAAAGGATCAGCACAGTATAACAAACACAACATTGTTCCATTTTAAATCTACGTTAATTTCACTGCAGTAATATTTTTTACTTCTTCATGTGGCTAATCACTTTGAATGGAAAATGCAACATAAATTGTATAAACATGGAAAATCACTGTATGGATAAAATCATTCAGTTTTATGTATGATCATTTTAAATTTTTGATTATACAAAGTGTTCTATTAGTACTGACATTCTTAACAATGGACTTCTAAGTTATTAAAGAAGGGCTTAATTTTCATAGTGAAAATTACAACTATATGTTCCAGTCTTTTGAGGTTGTATCAGGAAGAATATTGTTTTCACTGTTTCCCATGCCCCTGGTTACTGCCAGCGTCTGTGTATAGACCCAACACATTTGGCTGCTGAAAAAATACAACTCTGGTTTGAGGTGCCGACAGTGGGCCATTTAACTATGCTTGGAGGGCTTGGCTACAAATAATTGTGGCAAAAAGTACTCAGCAGTATTGTTAACAAACCCATCCTTTTCAAAGATCCTGAACTTGCTGATACATTTGTAGCAATTTTTTGTCCCATCCCCTGCCTCTGGGTAATCATCAATTACCAAATTAATTTCCACCAAACATCATTTACTGTCTTTAATTTCTGATGGACAACACATACCCCTACAAGAGGGACATCTGTGTATGTGCAGAAACATCTCTGGAGAATTATGTTGGGTATGTGAGAAAACCTGAATATTTTTCAATACTGACTTAAGGGCTGGTAACAACGCTGGATTTCATAATGCCAATCTTTTGCTATTGTATTGCCCAGATAAAGAGCATCTTTATATTGATATCCTCCCTTTTTAATATTATCTACAAATATCTGTGTATAAAATCATATTCAGTATCCAGTTTTAGGCAGTACTATTATTGGGAATGGGATTGTAAAATTAGTCTAACATCCGGGTTTAGAATACAATGTGAGGAACACAGAATATAGAGATTCCATTTGAAAGTGGTGGTGGGTGATGAAAATTACAGATGCAAATACATATTTTAGAAATAATGATATTAACACAAGAGAGGAACCAAATGACAGAATCCAGATGCTGTTTAGTATCATTATGTTGATCGGTGAAACTGACTCTTTAGCAACGTAGTTTCCTGTTTTCATTTCCAACCACTCATCCATTCGTTCATCTGTGAATCACAAGACATTGCTTTCAATTCCAAAAACCAAGGTGATTACTTTTAAGAGTAAAAAGATGTACTGATGTTTGCTGTAACTTAATTATAGATTAATATAAGTCCTCCATTGAATTAAAAGTAGGTTGTGGTCATAATCGCTATCAATTTCATAGTTTCTAAACCAATATAGAATAAATTTCCTCTTAAGGTTTTTTTCTAGGCCTAACTCCTCTGTTAACTACTCTGGTTGATATTATCATCCAGCTTTAGATTTTGTATGTCATTTTGTATCTAAACTACCTTTATTATTTGTATTAAAATTGGTCTGTAAATTAGGAATATTAAGGTTTTTTCTCCAAAATTTAAAATATGAGGCATTAAGGAATTCTTCCCTTAAACTTATCTCTACCTGCCCTCAACCTCCCCTAGACAAATCACTACAATAACTAAATAAACCATTTGGCCTAGAAATATGCATTCTAATTTAATCATGTTATTTTGTTGGTATAATATGATGAAAATAAAACCACTTCTCAGTGGCAGATGAATCACTTTAAGAGTAAGAAATGGTTGAAATAGTTTCAGGCAACAAGTATAGGATCATTTCTCAAGATAATTCCACTTTCTACATAAATGTGGACCAATAGATCAATGTAAGTCTGTATGAAAATGTGATGCACAGAAATGTCAATACACAAAGAGTACTTGGATTGACTTTTTTAAAAAGATTTTTAAAATTTATTTGACAGAGAGAGAGATCACAAGTAAGTAGAGAGGCAGGCAGAGAGAGAGGAGGAAGCAGGCTCCCCGCCTAGCAGAGAGACCCATGCAGGCCTCGATTCCAGGACCCTGAGATCATGACCTGAGCAGAAGGCAGAGGCTTTAACCCACTGAGCCACGCAGGCGCCCTGGATTGACTTTTATTGTGATATCACTGGGTGTTTTATATTTTTTATATTTCTCTTTCTAGGCAATTCAGGTATCAATCCCTTTTAGGAAAAGAGGTAACAGATTTTCTTTGCCAGATTGAGTAATCCACCATTTAGAAACTGCAAGTATTTCATGGAGTACTTAGTACTATGTCATTTGGAAACAAAGATACATAGTTTCCTGACTTAGAGATGTAAAGGCAGTTAGATAAATGTTGACAGTTTTGAAAAGTGGTTCCAGATGAAGATATAATAAAGGAGAGTTAGCTGTCTACAATGTATTTCAAGGTTGT
Source organism: Spilogale gracilis (assembly GCA_004023965.1). Taxonomy (NCBI): domain Eukaryota; kingdom Metazoa; phylum Chordata; class Mammalia; order Carnivora; family Mephitidae; genus Spilogale; species Spilogale gracilis. The sequence goes on along the minus strand of PITA01022338.1, from coordinate 16,097 downwards.
AATCTTGAAAAATAAGTTAGTTACACTGAAATCACATTCTCTAAGATATACTTCCTGCTTTAAAGAGCAACGCTAGGGGTGCCTGGATGGCTCAGTTGTTAAGCTTCTGCCTTCCGCTGGGGCCCTGATCCCAGGGTCCTGGGATTGAGGCCCCACATCAGGCTCCCTGCTCAGCAGGAAGCCTGCTTCTCCTTCTCCCACCCACTGTGCCCTCCCTCTGCACTGCTTGTATTCCCTCTCTCACTGTCTCCCTCTCCATCAAATAAATAAGTAAAATCTTTTAAAAAAAGAGAGCAACTTTAATGTACTAATGTAGTTTTTTTTCCTATGAGTCTAACATAAAATCATGAATTACTTTAGGTAGGGAGATTCTGACAAGCTAGCTGTTCTTTTTTTTTTTTTTTTAAAGATTTTATTTATTTGACAGTGAGAAACACAGCTAGAGAGGGAACACAAGCAGGGGGAGAGAAAGAGGGAGAAGCAGGCTTCCCGCCGAGCAGGGAGCCCAATGTGGGGCTCAATCCCAGGTCTCCAAGATCATGACCTGAGCTGAAGGCAGTCACTTAACCAACTGAGCCAACCAGGTGCCCCAAGCTAGCTGTTCTTGAGAGGTAAATGGTAAATGCAGATGCTTATAAAACATTTCCATTGGCACAGTTTATGAAAATGGCCAAATTAAGCTTATTTTAATTAATTAGTATTTATTGATCAACTAGTATATAACAATGTTGTGAGAGATAATGAAAATACAAATGAATGTTATGTCTTCTATTCTGAAGGTGCTCCAGGCAGGTAGAGACAGAGGGAAATCAGTAAACATTTCAATGTGTTAGGATGAATGTGAAAGAAACACTTTTAAATGCAGTTCCAGGGTGCAAGTAGAAACTCTGTGGCCTCAGAGAAGGCGTCATAAAATGTAGACATACACAAGGTTTAAAGGATAAGCAGAGTTTATTAAGGGAGAAGAGGTACAGTTCTATTGTAGGCAAGGAAAACAGCATAAGGAAAGATTCAGAAACACGAAAAAGCATGGGGCTTTTCTGGAGGAAGCTATAAAGGTTTCTACATTGTTGAACCAAAAAGGAGCACAGTCCTAGGAAAGGTGAGATGGCTGATTTTAGAAAAGCACAATGTGGTGAAGGAATATGAAAGGTAAGGGATAAGGCTTGAGTTAGGAAAAAAAAACTTATAGTCACTTATTAGAGGAGAGACATTGGAGGGTTTTAGGAATAGAGATATACTTAGATATATATTACAGAAATGGAATTGATATCAGAATGGAACATTGATATCAAAATGGAAGATTTGGTTTACAAAGGCATATTCTTATGTAATTTTTAAGGCAAAGAAATTATCACAAAATCAAAATCATAAAATGCTCAGTATATGGCACCAATGAAGCTAGACTTTAGTGAACATTGGCTCTTCAGTTCCAGAGGGGTGAAATTTCCAATCTATTTCTTCTATGGATTTTTTGCTTATATTTGGTAAATCAGTATATTATACTCTAATTTTGCTTATATCTCTTCCTCTCCTAATAGTTGGAGACTTTTTTTTCTCTCTCTCTCTCTTTTTTTTAAGATTTTCTTTATTTGCCAGAGAGAAACACAGCCAGAGAGGGAACACAAGCAGGGGTAGTGAGAGAGGGAGAAGCAGGCTTTCCGCTGAGCAGGGCGCCCGATGTGGGGCTCGATCCTGGGTCTCCAGGATCATGACCTGAGCCGAAGGCAGTCGCCCAACCAACTGTGCCACCCAGACGCCACCTTTTTTCTCTTTTTAAGCAAGGACCCTGTCTTATATTTACCATGTTAAACAATATACTGAGTCATGAAATTCAGTAACTGTTGAATAAAACAATAAATCAATCAAAGACCTAGTCAGCTGCCAGTATGTAGCAATTGTACCCAACACTTAGCTTTGTTCTTTTGAAAAGCATGCTCTGAATTTGACCAAGTAGTGATTCTTGATTCAGTGTCAAAACTCTTTGCTGCTTTGTCATCTAGTATACAACCCTACCTTGTATATATAGTTAGGCAAAGACATGACATTTGCAAATAAAAATATTTTCATGAAAATAAATGAGATTAGACATAAAGTTATTTACTATACTGGCATTCCAATATGGGTGTTTGTTTGTTTGTTTGTTTGAAGAGAAAAAAGTAGAGCTTTAGTTAACACAAGGATGACTTTTGCATAATTTAGTTTATATTTTTAAGCATATACCCATGATGTATGTCCTTATAAAGGAAAAAACAGAAGTGGCAGCACCAGTGAAAGGGGAATGGGAATAAAACAGGTATGCAGAGGTCTGATTTCATTAAAGGGGAGAAGCTATTGAGTCTTTTCTTTCCATAAACTTATATAAGTTTTCTCCTCTCTAAAAGTGGTCCAAAGCCCAGCCTTTGATCTGTATCTGTTGGAAAATCAAACTAATAACTTATCTAACGTAGTATCACAAGAGATATTTCTTTTTGAATGGTAAATAGTAAAATGATTAGACTCTAACTTTGAACTTCTTTATTAGATCAGTAATAATGAAGAGAAACTCATTAATAATTTTTCTATTATCTCTTGCTCTTTCTACATGCATTGGTGAAAGTGCTTTAGTCTTTCTAGAAAAAATTTATAACTGGAAATGAAAGAATAATTCAAAAAAATAAATAAACAAAACCCAAACACGATATAGGTAGCTTCCATTTTAATAGGAATTGATGTATAGGGAAACAAAACAAAACAAAACCCTAGTACTTCCTTTTATTTATGTAATCTGTGATTATTTACATCACACATTTTTATTAAGTGTCCACTATGAATCCTGCATTGTTCCACGTGCTTGAAATATATCAGCTACAAATACATACTCTTACCTTCATGGGCTTACAGAAAAATACAATAAACATAACAAAAAATAATTATAGTTAACTAGATTACGATAAATGCGATGGAAAAAGAATAATTAAAATAGGGTAGGGAGATTTAAGAGTACCAGGGCTGAGTGGTGGGATGAAATTTAAAAGAGGATGATCAGGGGCACCTGGGTGGCTTGACCGTTCACTGTCTGCCTTCGGCTCAGGTCATGATCCCTGGGTCCCAGGATCGACCCTTGCATCACATCGGGCTCCCTACTTAACCGGAAGCCTGCTTCTTCCTCTCTTACTCCCCCTGCTTGTGTTCCTTCTCTAGCTGTGTTTCTTTCTGGCTTACAGATATTTGAATTAAAAGTGTTCCAAGTACAGGGAATAGCCACTGCAAAGTCTCTGCTTAGGTTGGGACAGTGCCCAGGGTGTTTGAAAACTGGAAGAAAGCCAATATGGCAGATATTGAGTGAGCAAAGGGGATGAACACAAGAAAACAGCACATAAGTTCATGCAGTGTGTTCAGAGATGGAGAACAGATAGTGGAAGACCTAAAATTCCATTTCATAGGAATTTGACTCTACTCTGAATGAAACGGGGAGCCACTGAAGATTGTTAAGAATGGGAGTGACAGGTTAGGACTTATATTTCAAAGTATTATATTGGCTGCTATTAAAAATGAAGTGTAGAGGGACAGGGCAAGATTAGATCAATTAGTTAGAAGGCTGTTGGAGTAGTACAGGTGAGAGATGGACAGTGGTTCACACCAGGAAGATGGAAGGAAAGAAGATAGCAGTAGCCAGTTTCTGGAAATATTTTGAAAGTTTATTACTATTTTATCTTGATTTAATTGGTTTCATTTGTTCTTGTATAAACTTGGCAAAAGATCAGTCTAAAATGGTCATGTCATGCTAAAATATTCCCTCAAAATGTTGTGCATTTACTGTTTCTTTCAAGTGTATTTGTATTATCTCACATGTGGATGGTGAGTTGCTTGAGTGGATGGTGAATTTTAAGTATCACTCTGCCTTAACTGTATAAAGTGCTCAGTAAATATTCTTGGATTAGATTTCTTATATGAAGATTTGAGAGAGCTTTCTGAAAATTTCCAGTTCTGTGTAGTTTTCTTGCTTGTTAAGTTTTCTGGGATTAAAAAAGATTATGTAAGATCTAAAGATATTTTTGTGGCAATAGATATTCATTATTTTAATAAAATATTGTGATCACAATGGTTAATTCACTTAATCTTTTCATCAATTATAATATTCTTCTGGTGACAGAATTTAAAATTCTTGGTATTCTTGATGCAAATATGCAAACAAGAAAGAGACACTAGCAGTGAAAGAGAAGCATAAAAAAAAAGAAGAAAAGAGCAAAATACTAGATTAAGTCCAAATTTTGCCCATGAAAGAAATGTATATTTATGTTAATGAGATATTCCTGGTAACAGTTAATACAGTATCCTTGATATAGCTCTTTTCATAAAGATATGAAAATTATTGCAATAAATGTAATTATCTTTGGTGTTTACTGTTTTTAAAGTTATGTTATTCTTTAGTACAAAATGAAGAGAAATTTCCAATAACCTCTATAACATAAGCTACATAACAAGACAAATAATGTAATATCGCTGTCAAATCTAACAACAAATTGAAAATACGTATCCTGTTTTTATAAGACAATACCCATTTTAACCTGGATCTAGGAGAATACACATTGTCCTAAAGGAAAAAAAAAAAAAAACACAAAGTATAATTTGGATTTATAAGACGAAAAATAATTTAATCGTATTAACCTAATTTTTCTTTTTTGTTATTTTGATCTAAAACCCATAATATTAGTGAAGGTAACTAATCTAAGAATTTGAAGGATACAAGGAGTTATTCAGAAAGTGCTTATGACATAACATGACTAATTAATAGAGAAGCATCTTGCTTGCATTATTGTGATAACACTTTACCTATGTATGTTCAGCCTACATATATTTTCACATTCATATTTGAATTTCAGTGTGATTGAAACCAGAATTTTTCTTGTTAAAAAATAAGCACAACTTCAGTAACTATAAATGATAGATTGGAGATATTTAGGGCATGGGAAAAAATGATTAATGACAAGTTTTTGTAGAACTTCATGTAATAATAAGTAGTTCAGTTTAAAAATATTTTGAAGCATCTGCTCTTTCAAAATCTGAGTTCATTGGGTAATTTGTAATTTTTTTTCTTCTAAAAAGGCACCTTTACTAGCCTTCACAGATTAGATAAAACATTATACAAATCACAAAGCTATAGCAGCATTCTGTGTGGTAGGGGTATATGTGTGTGTGTACGTTTGTGTGTGTGTGCAGATTTGAAAAGCAAAAAAAAAATCTGAGTTATGTAGATAAAGATGCTTTCATCTTTGACTATTTTACTACCTCATGGGAAATAATTCAAGTGGAGCCACATAGGGATGTTTCAAAATTCTTAATTCTCTCAGAAATAAAGCATATAAAGTCTTGAAAATAAAACATGAAACCCCCACTGATTCTAGTTTATCATTAAAAGTGTTTAATGCACATTTACACCTGGTACCTAGCCAATTCATAAAGTTTATATGATTCTTATACTACATTTATATGATCCTTTGTCTACAATAATACTTTCATCTGAGAATAGGTCAATTTAGTTGCAGGATGTGCATATCTTTTCAGGAAACCTTTCCTTATAACTTCTCATCTTCACCAAGAAGGAAAATCTTCCATAAGAGAAATCCTCAGAAATTTGGATCTGTACTTCTACTCTAATTGCATAGAACATCTTTCATGCCTGCAGATATTTTTACATCCAAGACAGCCTGCAGTTCTGCTTGGCAATATGAAACTTGTTTCACAAATTTTTCAGCAGCTGGTATGATAATGAGCCAGTTTTTATGTAAATTAGTGATCTTCCTAATCAATTTTTAACTACAAAATTAAAATTTTAAAAATTTTCGAGTAAATTTTTTAATGGTACAACGCTTCACCCAATCTGTTTATTTAGCTTTCTTTTCATTCAGTCTCCAACTTTAATAAATGTTTCTATGAAAGGGAAATTTTATTTTCTGCCAGAGCTCTAGTTTTTAAAGGTGTGTTGTATTAAATGTACCTTTTACTTTTGCTTTTAACTTAATATTGTTATGAAATAATAAATTTTTATTAATCAAATATAGTGAGGTTAACATATTCTTGAACTACCGCTTTATTTATGTATTTATTTATTTATCTATTTTTTTGTGTGTGTGAGTAAAGTAAAAGAAGTTTATTAAGGGAAGATACAGAAAGAGCTCTCAAGAGTGAGAGGGTCCCAACACAGTTGCCAACAAGGATCTTTAGGGCTAGTCTTTTATAGAAAGCCCCCAAGGAACTTAAATCCTTCTAACATCTCTATTAATAACACCTTCAATGGCTTACTTCCTTTTTAGGGTCTGCTTATTCTTTGTTGGTCACAGGTGATTATCATAAAGACACCCACCCCACACACCAAAGATAGGGTGGTCTGATTTGTCCCTTTATCTCTGGTTTCCCCACACCTCCACATTTTTGGGATTTCTGTGAGCCTGATCACATAGCCCCCACCTATTTCTCCTTATCTAGTCCTTGCTTATTCCTCCTTCTGGAACAGGAACCCTAATTGCCATTAGGGAATGGGGTGATGACCGCTCTGGCTGCTTCCTGCTGAAATGCATGAGGCTGCAGGCTGTATGGCAGTTAGAAACTACCCTGGGGCCAGTCCAGGGGCCCATGGTATGGCTCCATGGGGTCATGATGGGCAGCAAACAGTAAATGCATCAGCATATGCAAAAGGAGGAACACAAAGCAAATATTAGGCCCCAGATTATGATCATGTCCCTTAGCTAAGATCCCCGATTACCAATTTTGCCAAATAGATCAGTGGATATCTTGATGTTATTTAATTGATCACAAATGTCCCCTATTAATTGGGATACATTTTAAGAGTCAACTGGAATGTTAAAGCAACACATGTGAGAAAACTAAATGGTGTAACAAGAGTGGACAGTCAATAGTGGCGCAGTTCTCAAGAAGTCTTTCTCTGACTCCATTTAGTTCTTTCCGGAGTGCATCCAGTGCCTGGGTAGTATCCTTTAGAGTTCTGCTGAGCAAGCATACTGTTTTGCTTCTTTTATATAACAGTCCTATTTTAAGTCCTGGAAGTCCCATAGTGAGCTTTAAGGCTGTTTTTACCAGGAGGGCTGTTGTGTGCTTGGTTAAAGCCTTTGTTTGCAACTGTATCGTCAATAGAGGTGGCTTTTAGGATAAAAGACTATTAGAGTTGAAACCATCAAGGAGCCCTTTCTGCTTGAGGTCCAGCCTTAACAATATCCTAATTACAAGGAATTACTGGCAAATGGGACAACACTTGTTTCAGAGAGGGAGAGAAGGAGAGAGTCAAGCAGGGGGATGGCAGGCAGAGGGAGAAGTGGGCTGCTTGCTGAGCCGGGAGCCCAATATGGTACCCTGGGATTGTGACCAGATCAGAAGGCAGATGCTCAAGCGACTGAGCCACCCAGGCATCCCCAAATTGCTCTTTGAAAAGCCAGAGTGTATTCCATGGAGATAATGGATGAACCCACTTTCTTTATGATTAGATTGCACTACCACTTTAAAAAGCAGTATATTTATATTAATCATTTCTTTAGAAAGACAAAGTATGACAAAATAAAACTGCTACTTTGATCCTGCAGCTAATTATTCTTTTTAACTGCAGGAGCCAACATTTTTCAAACCACAAACTAAGCAACTATTAAATTATTAAATGTATCCAGTTATTGACAAAGTACAAGTTTCTTTATTATTATCCCATGAATGAGTATTCTTTTGAGAATAAAGAGTAATACTACTCATGGACTTATTGTTCTCTAACTGTATTTTTGTATACATGGACCTACTTTCCCAATTTTAGACCCTGGAGGATAGTAGTGTCTTCAGAGGTAATGGGGAAAACGTACTCAACATTTACCACAGAACAGGGAATAAAGTTTATTGTTGTATTTATATTTTACTAAACAGTACACATCTTTCTGTAAAACATAATGGGTTGTACCTTTGAATTCAGTTATTTCTAAAGTAATTAGAGATGACTTTTGACTCTAAAAATTCAAGAGTACAGATTTATCTCAGATTCAGGACATCCCAGTGGCTCAGTTGGTTGTGTCTGCCTTTGCTCAGGTCATGATTCCCAGAGTCCTAGGATCCAGTACCGCATTGGACTCCTTGCTCAGTTGAGAGCCTGATTCTCTCTCTGTCGGCTGCTCTCCGTGCTTGTGTGCAGTCTCTCTCTCTTTCTTTCTCTCTTGCTCTTTCCAAAAAATAAAATAAAATCTTTAAAAAAATTTATCTAAGATTCAATATCATAGGCACGTCAAATATGTACTATTCATATGGTGAAACCCCAATGACTAAATTATCAATTTTTATCATTTTATCATTTTTATCAATTCATTATCATTTTATCAACTTAAATAATTAAATGAATTCCTAATATTCAAGGATGAGGTTTTAAAAAAGAGCATGGATTTGACTGATATTTTTGGTTGGTATTATTTTTTTAAAACTGTACTTTGACTTTGTAAATTTGGGTATGGAATAATATATACTTGCTGCAGACCAAAGTGTGTTAGAGTTGAAAACCAAAATAAATAAGTAGTTTCTTAATGACACTATCATTTGTTTTTCCACTTGTTCTCAGATTGAAGATCCAAATTTTGTCCAAATGTTAGTTTCCCAGCCTCTGAAATCTAGAATTTAGAAGACTTCCTAGAACAAGCTAGATTCTTAATATAAATTTAACAATTGAATGAAAAAGATATCTTTCCTTGTCATTGTATTAATAACTCAGTCCTTAGTTTTTATTGATTTTCAGTTTGTATGTGTCATTTTGGTGTACAGAATGCATGCTTTTATCTTTTTTCAACTTTATTGATATGTTTCCCTGATGAACATAGATGCAAAAAGCCTCAACAAAATACTAGCAAACTGAATCCAAAAGCATATCAGAAGGATCATATACCATAATTAAGAGTGATCTGTCCTTGGGATGCAAAACAGTTTCAACAATTCAAATCAATAAAGGTAATAAACTACATTAAGAAAATGAAGGATAAAAATATCATATCCTCATCTCAATAGATGCAGAAAAAGCACTTGACAAAGATTCCACATTCATTCATGACAAAAACTCAACAAGTTAAGTACAAAAGAAATGTTTCCCAACATAGTAAAGGTTATATTTAACACGCAAATAGCTAACATCATACTCAATGTTAGAAAATGTTAAAAAACTGAAAGCTTTTCATCTAAGTTTAAGAACAAGACAAAGATCCTCTCTCTTAGCACTTCCATTCAATATAGTACTGGAAATTCACGTCCGAGCAAATAGACAAAAGAAGAAATAAAAGGCACCCAAATAGGAAAGGAAGAAGTTGTCTCTATTTTTAAATGACATGATCTTATATAAAGAAAACCCTGAAGGTTCCTCCAAAAAAACTATTAGAATTAATAAATGAAATCAGTAAAGGTGTGGGATATAAAATTAACATACAAAAATCAGTTGTGTTTATATATGCTAATAACAAGCATTCCAAAAAAGAAATTAAGAAAACAATCAATTTACAGTAGCATTAAACAAAACAAAACAAAGCAAAAACTTAGGAATAAATTTAACCAAGGAATTGGATAATCTATACGTTGAAAGCTGTAAGATATTGACGAAAGAAATTAAAGAAAAATAAATAAATGAAAAGTTATTCCATGAACATGGATTGGAATTGGAATTAACATAGAATGTCAATACCACACAATGCATTCTTTTTTTTAAAGATTTTATTTATTTTTTAACAGAGAGAACCACAGTGAGAGAGGGAACACAAACAGGGGGAGTGAGAGAGGGAGAAGATGTGGGGCTTGAGCCTGGGACTCTGGAATAACCATGACCTGAGCCGAAGGCAAACGCTTAATGACTGAGCCACCCAGGCACCCTACAATGCATTCTTTAAGACAAATTGTTGTTACCTCCTTCTTGGCACTTAAGGAAATTGATACAGAGTCTTAGTTTAGAAGCCACCCACCTCCCTGTGTCGACTAATAGAAAGCCAACCTCAAAGTAGGTTAATAAATGCTTCACTTGTTTGTCTTATGGAAGAGTATAGCCCAAAGACAGCCTGAGATGCTCTGAAGAACTGCTCTGAAGCTTGTTAACTGTCAGGGATTATACACATAAAAAAGAAAAGAAGTGTATGTACTTGTAAAGCAGTTCCCCCAAATTCTGGATGTTCACAAGGTACAATTTGTTCAGTTGTAAAAATTAAGGTTTACTGATTTCCACATAGATGTCTGTGTGAAGGACCCAAGGGTCATCTTAATACCTATGTTTCTATCATATCTGATTGTTCAAAAGCATTGCTTGCATGCCTCCAATGAACTGATTTTCCGGTTCTTCCTGTTTTCAGTATCTCCTTGAGGTCATTTGAGATGGTCACAGAAGGCTGACATCAGTCACCTATGTAGTTTTAGTGCACACCTGCAAACCTTTTTTTAGAGAAAAAGAGATCAGTGGTCAGTAAGCCTGTAGGGTTTCACCCAGGTAATGTGATATATACTTTCTACAGCAAGACTTCATAGGAATGGAATGACTAACACATGGCCTTCTTCATTATGCTGACTCAAGGGGTGGGTGAGACTGCACCTAGAAATGGACGGTCTTTAAAACGTGCAATTGGGCAAGATTGGAATTGTCAGGGACTGCAAATTTGAGCTACCTAGGGAACAGCTGGATAGGAAAATATATAAGTGTGAAACAAAAGAGAGAAATCTAGCTACAGAAGATACCTTAGATTACTTAAATGCTTAAGTTGCATTAGATTATTGTTCATAATATTCAGTCCTTTCCTTCACCTTATGGGAGAAGTATACTTCCCTGTCCCATTACACGGGGCTTGGCCAAGTGAGCTGCTTTGGCTCATAGAATGTGGGAAGTTTTGATAGTACGTTAGTTCTAATTCTGACTTTAAGAGGCATCAAGTTTCTATTGGACCTTTTTTGCACTCCTGCCTTTTTGCCATAAGAAGAATATGCCTTGGAAATTAATGGTCTAAGGTGGGTGAGAGACAGGTGAAGCAACCTTGAATAAAACTTAGGACCCAGTAGTTGGGTGGCTCAGTTGGCTAGGCGACTGCCTCTGGCTCAGGTCGTGGTCCTGGAGTTGCAGGATCGAGTCCTGTTTTGAGATCCCGACTTTGCAGGGAGCCTGCTTTTCCCTCTGACCTTGTCCCCTCTCATGCTCTCAAATAAATAAATAAAACCTTTAAAAAAAAAAAAAAAGCTTAGAACCAATAGATCCAAGTCAGTCTAGACAAGGTAATTCCCAATCACCCCATAGATATGATGAGGGTAATAATTGTATTTTTAAGCCACTAAGTTGGGAATGATTTGTTTTTGCAGCATCATTGCTGCAATAAGTGACTTATTCAGTACTCCTCACTTATTCTTGAATCAGTACTATCTTTCAATTGAATTGGCCATTCCCTCTCACTTACTCTTGTTATGCTATTATTTTGAATTATGATTATTATCCTTCCTTTCATAATCAGAAATTGACAGATCTGTGCAGATAGGTGGGGAGGGACCATCAAATTATCAAATGCAGAGAGAATTTAAAGATGAGGGAGAAAAAAGCAGAATTTAATATAAGAATCTACCTGGCTGGGTGAGAAATATAATTTTCAGGTATTACTTACAAGAGAAATGTGCAAATAACTAAGAGATTACAATATGACAATTAGACTTAGGGTAAGGGTGTGTGGAAATAATAAAAGAGAAAAAATTGCTGCTATAGTTTTTATTAGCCTATAGATTCTCTTCTGACTCACTCATGTTTTACACATATCCCAAAATCCTTATAGGCATAACTTTAGATGAACATATTATTAAATATGATTGCACACTGCTGTTTCTTGAAAGATATGCTATTATGTCTCCTTCTCCTTTTAAGCTCTGCAAATTAGTTTGGCTTGAGTCCAAAAGAGCACCAATGCTTATGCATTATTTAATTTAAAAAGCCCTGAAATCAATTTTTTAATCCCTGGATATTGTTATTTTCAAAAGAAATATCTTCTTGGCTTTATTTCCTACAACAAACAAAACTATACTAAGAAATTATTTGTCAGAATTTATAAATGCAATTGGACCATGGTATACCAGCATAGAATTAAAATTGCCCTCTGTTTATTACAGAGTAGTTTACAGTTCTTTTTTAATGTAAAAACCTGGAATATAGAAGCTCTGTTAAATTTAAAACTTTTTATTGTAAAATACTTGGTATTGTAACAGAACTACTGTGTTTACTGGAAAGCATGTCTTCAAAAACAATTTCTGCTTTCAGCTTCTTAGCCTTAACTTGATTGTCTTTTAAATTCTCTACTGTGGTGAAACTCGGTATCAATTTCCCAATTATAGAGTTGTGACCAATAGGAAGCCCTGACTCTCTTTCTGGAAACTATCTAATTAACCACAGAATCCTTTGGATTTGTTCTTTTCAGTATTTCTCAGAGATGTTCTTCCCTTTCCTGACATTGTGCTATCTCAGACCTTGAACATTTTTTAAAAACACTGTGAACCTTATTGTGATGCTTGCATATGCTTAAGATTCAGAACATGTTTACTGTAGAGAATTAATTCATTAATTATTATTCTTTCCACAAAAAACTCTTATGATTTCCCATTTATTCTGTCCTTAAGCCACAAATCTTTAGCACTATGATCAAGCAGATCACCAAGACATGACTTAATTACCTTTGCAATCTCATCTCTTAAGTGTATCAGACTCATATTTCATTTCCCTCTCATGAATAAACTTCATTATCACAAGCATGTGCTTTTGCTAATATTATTCTCTTAACCTGAATTACCCCCCCTCTAAATTTCCTATCTGGAAAAGTCCCATTTTTCTTCCAAGTTTCATTTCAACTCTATTGCATAATTAATAACAGACTTGGAAGTCAGATCCCTTTGGAAAATATTATTCAGTTTCCTATAAAACATATATCTTGCTACATAGCACAGAAAGTTTATTCCTAGGAATTTACCCAAGAGAAATGAGAATATATATCAATGAAAAGAAATATAAAAGAATATTTATAGCACTGTAGTTCTAAGAGCCTAAACTGGAAATAGCCCAGGTATCTATCAGTAGCAGTATTGGTAAACTGTATATTTATATTCATGCAAAAGAATACTACTCAGTAATAAAAAAGAAATGAACTACTCCCACAACATAGATGAATTTAAAAAATATTCTGAATGAAGGAATCTTAATGATGTATTGCTGTATGATTTTATTTATATGAAGCTTTAGAGAAGTAAAAACTGAGCTAACTGCAGTTGTTGAATATCATATGAGTAAAAACATGCACGTTGTAAGCAACTGCAGTTCTTGGGTAGTTAATTGTACAGCAAGCTTGACTAATACAAGCATAGCTAGGAAACACATTTTTTAAAAAATATTTTATTTATTTGACAGAGAGAAACACAGCTGGAGAGGGAACACAGCAGAAGGAGTGAGAGAGGGAGAAGCAGGCTTCCAGCTGAGCAGGGAGCCCAGTGTGGGGCTTCATCCTGGGTCTCCAGGATCATGACCTGAGCTGAAGGCAGTTGCTTAACCAACTGAGCCATCCAGGCACCCCAGGAAACACATTTTTAAAGTTTGAAATGATAGGATGCCCAATTGTAGGTTTAACGTTGGTTTTGACAAAGAATAGGCTCAGAAAAAAAATTGTTTTTTTTCCAAAATGACTAAAAAGGAAGGAGAAAACCTAGACAGGCGGATTTTTTAGAAGCTTTTGGAAAAAACATGAATTATCTCTGAAAGATTACTAGGCCCAGATGGTTTTACAAGCTAATTCATTTCAATCTTTTTAAAAAGAGATACTTCCAAGAAGATATATACACAGTATTCAACAGTTTAGTAAAACAAAATCTTTAATTCATTTTGCAAAGCCATCAGAGCCATAATAACATTGAAGATCTCTCTCTCTCTCTCTCTCTCTCTCTCTCTCTCTCTCTCTCTCTCACACACACACACACACACACACACACACACACAGACATATACACACACAACTCACTTATGGCTAGAGGTGTTCAGGGATAAGATTGCCTCTTTTCAGTTCAACACCATCATTACTTCCCTCTAAGGTGGGCACATTTCTAAGCATCCCCTTCTTCAAAGACTCTGAGGATTTGCCAATAAAAGGAACACACATATAATTTGGAAAACAGAAGTGAAGTGGAAATCACCCCTCTCACAAGGTCACAGGGCCAGATGCAGTGGCTTCTTGGAATTCCTTTTCATCTTGGAAATCTCCAGTCACACAGCTTCAGGGTGAATTACTGGTGAATGTTCCTCTGATTCTCTGTCTATAGTGATCTAGATCCTTACTGCCCTGCTCCAATTCTTGCCACATTTTTAAACTTCCATTTCCTATATTAATTATTCTTGTACATTTATAACAGCTCTGCTTTGCTGACCAAAACAAGACTAATAAAAATGTTCATACCAGAGTGGTTCTAAGGGAACAGAATCTTAAGAAAGTCTGGAATTGATTCTGGAATTTGCTTATGTTTAAAGGCTTTGTGAAACCCTTCCAACTGGTAAGAGTTTCTGATGGTCTCTCTAATATTAGGAAAGAGGCTAAAGAACAGTGACAAAACTGAGTCTGCAAACTATGAGTAGTAGAAACTCAAGCTATAGGGGTTACAAATTTCTAATACTTGATTTGATCTAGATTTCAATTTTTTTTAGATTTCAGGTTTTTTGCTCCTTAGTTTCCTGTAAATGATGAACCCCCTTTCTCACTATAAGCTTTCCCCCTCTATCTCTCATTCTCTTATAGTGAGTAACTTTGCCTGTGTTTGTTTTGGAATTCCTCATAAAACAGAGATTGTCATAATCGTTTTATTATTTTTTCAAAGTAGCCATTGGAAGGCTCAGACAACTCTTTCTAGAAGATTGTTATAATGCAACTTTACTTACACTTTCTGAAATTTGGGAAAGAGGTGTTGTGGGGGAAATCTGGTGTTTAGCCATCTACCTCCCTGTGGTATGGAGGGTGGGTGGCCCATATGTCAGACCCTGGCTGACTCACCAACTGTTGGTTTGAAAACTCAGGAGCTCCCCAGGTGAAATCTGAGAATATGCCCCACACACAGAGAGCAAGGAGAAACTCAAGAAAGAGGCAGACCATTTCAGATTGATAGATGGAAGATTTAATAAGGAAAGTTATATATGAGGTTTGTTTCAGGCTGCTACAAGATGAGTAAATCTCTGCACTTGCCCACCAGAATCTTAAAAGTTTCTATAGATGTCTTAGTGGGGTTCGGTCATGTTTATGGTCCAAATGGTCTCAACAACACATTACTCTCTCAAGGTTGCATTACTGAAATGTCTCCAGCTATGGAAATGGTAGAACGAATATACCTTCCAAGGGCAGGGTTGGAAGTAAGGAATCTCTGATTGTCCAGGTCCAATTCATGGGTCAATCAGCAGTCACATCCTCTCGATGACCTCTGCCAAACCCCAATTTCTAGAATCCAATGTGCCTATACTGCCTGTAGAAGGTATACTTATATGATGCTTTGTAGGGGTTCTTCTATTGGTGCATATTTTTGGCTACTTAGAATGTTTTTCCTTCATGTACCTTTTCATTTCATTTCATGCCCCTTCTTTCTTTCTTTCTTTCTTTTTTTAAAGATTTTATTTATTTGACAGAGAAACACAGCCAGAGAGGGAACACAAGCAGGGGGAGTGAGAGAGGGAGAAGCAGGCTTCCTGCCGAGCAGGGAGCCCGATGTGGGACTCGATCCCGGGTCTCCGGGATCATGACCTGAGCCGAAGGCAGTCACTTAACCAACTGAGCCACCCAGGTGCCCCTATGCCCCTTCTTTCACTAGGAAAAGTTTCTAATACTCAATGTGATATTATGGAACTATGAATCTCATTTACAGAGCTATGTTAGTTAGTTGGTTCAGATATAAAGACATGACCCAGAATAACCAAACAAAAACAAGCAAAATAAAAAAACACACATTTGAAAAAAATATAATTGGAGTAGGATTATATAATCATATGAGACATTAAAGTTTATGCTACATATTAGAAGATTTTAAATTTTTTTTTAAGATTTTTTATTTATTTGACAGAGAGAAATACA
>PITA01022337.1:0-30541 GCA_004023965.1 Spilogale gracilis | reverse complement strand
TTTCAATTAATTTCTGCTCCGATCTTTATTATTTCTCTTCCCCTGCTGAGTTTAGGCTTTATTTGCTGTTCTGTCTCCAGCTCCTTTAGGGGTAAGGGTGTATTTGAGACCTTTCTTGTTTCTTGAGAAAGGCTTGTAGTGCTATATACTTTCCTCTTAGGACCGCCTTTGTTGCATCCCAAAGATTTTGAACAGTCATGCTTTCATTTTCCTTTGTTTCCATGAATTTTTAAAATTCTTGTTTAATCTGCTGGTTGACCCATTCATTCTTTAGTCGGATGCTCTTTAGCCTCCATGCATTTGAGTTCTTTCCAAGCTTCCTGTTGTGAATGAGTTTCAGTTTCAGAGCGTTATGGTCTGAAAATTTGCAGGGAATGGTCCCAATCTTTTGGTACCAGCTGAGATCTGATTTGTGACCTGGGATGTGATGTATTCTGGAGAATGTTCCATGTGCACTCGAGAAGCATGTGTATTCTGTTGCTTTGGGGTGGAATGTTCTGAATATATCTGTGCCGTCCATCTGGTCCAGTGTGTCATTCAGACCCTTATCTTCTTGTTGATCTTGTGCTTTGATGATGTGTTTGTTGTAGTGAGCGGGGTGTTAAAGTCTCCTCCTATTACTGTATTATTATTGATGTGTTTCTTTGATGTTGTTATTAATTGGCCTGTATAGTTGGCTGCTCCCGTGTTAGGGGCATCAGTATTTACGATTGTCAGATCTTCTTGTCGGATAGACCCTTTAAGTACGGTATAGTGTTGTTCCTTATCTCTGACTCCTATCTTTGGTTTAAAATCATATTTGTATGAGGGGGCCTGGGTGGCTCGGTCATTAGTCATCTGCCTTCGGCTCAGGTCATGATCCTGGAGTCCCGGGATCGAGCCCCGCATCAGGCTCCCTGCTGGGTGGGAAGCCTGCTTTTCCCTCTCTCACTTCCCTCTGCTTGTGAGCTTTCTTTTGATGTTCGATAGCAGGATAACTGCTTTTCTACCCCTCACTTTGTCTTTGGGTCTAAAATGAGCCTTTTGCAGATAGCATATTGATGGGTCTTGGCTTTCTATCCAGTCTGATGCCCTGAGTCTTTTGATTGGGGCATTCAGCCCATTCTGTGTAACTATTAAAAGGTATGAATTTAGTGCCATTGTAAGATGGCTGTTACTGTATATTGTCTCTGTTCCTTTCTGGTCTATGTTAGTTTTGGGCTCTCTCTTTGTTTAGAGGACTCCTTTCAGTATTTCTCATATGGCTGATTTGGTGATCACAGATCCTTTTAGTATCTGTCTGTCCTGGATGGGTATTTATCACTCCTTCCATTTTGAATGACATTCTAGCTGGATATAGTATTCTTGGCTGTATATTTTTCTCATTTAGCATCCTGAATATAACATTCGAGCCCTTTCTGGCCTGGCAGATCTTCATGGATAGGTCTGCTGCCCGTCTACTCCTTCTCTCCTTGTAGGTTATGGACCTCTTGTCCAGAGCTGCTTTTAGGATTTTCTCTTTGTCTCTAAGATTTGTAAATTTCACTATTACATGTCAGGATGTTGACCTCTGTTTTGTTGATTTTGAGGTGGATTGGTTCTCTTTGCCTCCTGGATTTTGATTCCTGTTTCTTTTCCCAGATTAGGGAAGTTCTTTTCTATAATTTGCTGCAATATACCTTCCTCCCCCCTCCCCCTTTCCCTTCTTCTGGGATTCCAGTTATTCTAATATTGTTTCTCTTTATTGTATCACCTATCTCTCGAATTCTCCCCTTCTGATCCAGTAGTGCGTATCTCTCTTTTCTTAGCTTCTGTATTCTCCATCGTTTTGTCTGTTATATCACTCTTCTGCCTCATTTATCCTAGCTGTTAGAGCCTCCATTTTTTATTGCATCTCATTAATAGCCTTTTTGATTTGACTTGGTTAGATTTTAGTTGTTTTATTTCTCCAGTAAAGGATTCTCTAGTGTTTTCTGTGCTTTTTCAAGCCTAGCCACTATCTTTATAATCATTATTGTGAACTCTAGTTCTGACATTTTACTAATGTCCATATTGATTAGGTCCCTGGTGGTTGGTACTGCCTATTGTTCTCTTTTTTGAGGTGAGTTTTCCATCTTGTCATTTCTGTCCAGTGAAGAATAGCTGAATGAGAGAACAAAATACTAAAATGGGAACAGCGACCCCAGAGAAATACACACTAAAGAAATCAGAAGACACATGAAACTGGGAGGAAAAAAAAAGGAAAAAAAAAAAGAATATAATCAGACAGGTGAGCAGAAAGGAGCAATACACTGGATTCCATGTGTATCTTGGTCTGTTTTTTTGACTACTTGATCCCAAAATTGTAAAGAAAGGAAAACTTATATATGTACAAAAATAAGATTAAAACAATGGAAGGATGGGATTTATTTATCAACATGGAAATTTAAAGACAGGGAAGACAAAAAAAGGGACAAAAAACCAAGAACAACAAAATGCAAGGGATATAAACAGACAAATGAAGAGAATAGAGAAATACACTATTTCTTGTGTGTTTGTTAGCAAAAACTACATCTCAAGATTGTAAAGCAAAACATAAACAAAAATAAAATTAAATACATTGAAAGCCTAGCACATAATTGTAGAAATGAAAATCAAAAAGATTTTAATAAAACAAGAGAAAAAAAAAGGGAGAAGAAAATAAAAAAAGTAAATAAATAAAAATGAGAATATGACCAGACAGGTGAGTAGAGCAGAGCCATACACTAGAGTTTGGGTGCATTTTGTTCTGTTTGAATCCCAAATTTTTGAGAAAGAGAAACTTCTATATGTACAAAAATAAGATTAAATACAATAAAGGGATAGAATGTAAATGTAAAAATAAAAATTAGAAAAGATTTTTAAAAAAATTGATATAATCAGAAATTGGTTGATAAAGAATTACAAAAAAATTGAAGTTAAAGAAACTAAAGAAAAAAAAAAAGAAAAACTAAAGAATCATAGGAAAAAAGCCATGAGTTCTATGGGCTATATTCCCCTAGCACTGGAGTTTTGCAGTTCTCATTGATCAGTTCTTGACTGGATTTTCTTGCTCATCTTCTCGGGAAGGGCCGTTGCGTTGATTCTCAAGTGCATTTACCCTAAGCAAACTTGTATCACCCTTGCCAAGGGGCCTGGCTAAGCAGTGCTCAGGTTTGCTCTCTGTGGCTTTTGTTCCCTGAAGGCTTTCCATGCAGCGTTAGAGGATGAGAATGAAAGTGGTGTCCTCCCAATCTCTGCCCTGGAGAGAAAAGCTCTGGGCCCCAGTCCTGTGTGCCCTCAGAGAAAAGCAGTCAATCCACTTCTGTCTCCCTGGTCTTCTTCTGCTCTCTGTGCTCAGCTGGCCTGTGACCAGTGTTTCTCTCTCAGGCACATAACCCTGTTTTGAGTCTCCAAAGCCCTAGACCACTGCAGTGTGCTTCCCTGCCACTCTGTCCAGTGGAGGAGGAATGGGGTCTTGCTGGTTTTTCTGCTTGTTGGGCCTTTGCTAAGAGAGAAGTCGTCTGACTGTGGCACAGTTTGTGGTTTATGGCAACCTAGAGCTGAAAGCCCACTCCTAGGCCACTCTTTTTGGCTGGCTTCCCTGCTCCGATGCCTGGGAGTTCAGCCACATTCACGCACCCCCTGATCTTCCTGTGACCCTCGGAGATCCTGAGACCACATTGTCCCAGCTAGAGTTCTTCCTCTGCTTAGTCACCTGAGTGACATCCCTCACTGGAACAGACTTCTAAAAGTTCCAATTTTGTGCTGTGCTGCTTTATCACTTGCTGGTAGCCAGTTGCTGGATTCTCCTTTCCGCCATGGTCTGTCTTCCCATATATTGCCTTGGATTCACTTCTCTCCATTTTCTACCTTGCAGAAAGTGGTTGCTTTTCTCTTTGTAGAATTGTAGCTATTTTCTTTGATCTTTGGTTGAGTTCTTCAGCTGTTCAGAATGACTTGATATCTATCTAACTGAATTCCTGGGACCAGTCGAAATTAAGTTCTCCTGCTCCTCTGTCATTTTGGACTCCTCTACAATTGTGCAGTTTTTATAATTAAGAAGATTCTTAGAGGTGAGATTATAATGTGTATTAAGAATCTTTTGATTGCAAGTAACTGAAGTCCAACTTAACGTAACTTGATTGGAACAAATAATTGTTTCAGCTTCGTTTGCTTCATGCTGGATCTGGGGCCTCAAAGGATACTGGCCAGGCTCTGTCATTCTCTTTCTTTGCTTATCTGTTTGGTCTCATTCTCCATGAAGGCTCTTTCACATGAGAGGCAAGTTGCATTGCAGTGCAAGCAGAAAGAGAACTTTTTCTTTGAACATCCATATATCAGTCTCAGGGAAGACTCCAAAGGGCCTTGCCTGTGTTACATACCCATGGAAGAATGACAGTGGAGGCCAGGCATTCATTGGTAGTACTCCAGCTTGGAGTGCAAGAGGAGTAGTGCTTCTAAGAAGGGGATGATAATACACTCTACCTTGTTAAGTATGCTATGTTTGAGGGCGTGCCCATTGTAAATATTGACAAGTATAATTGGTACCTTTTTTTCCAGAAAGTTTGAACCTATGCACAAGTCTACCAACCATATTTAAAGGATTTGTATACTGTCTTAAACACTGGGTTTTGAAAATTGAATATTTGAATAGGGAAGGAATTTTTTTCTGTTTTATGGGACAGTATAGCCTAGTAGTTAAGAGCTTTCTAACAGTTGGTGCCTTACTGCCTCTGTCAGTTAGTATATGAGGGATTTAAATAATTTATTCAGTTTTTCATCTGTAATGAACGGAGGCTACAGACAGTACTTAGATTTTGGTGCTGTTGTGAGCATAAAGTTGGATAGTTGATAAAGTGCTGGTAATGGTGTCTAACACACTGTAAATAAATGTTTATTCTTTTTGAATTTATGTGAATTATTAATGAGGTTTAACATTTTGTCACTTCTTTATGAGTTACTGTATTTTTGCTGTGAGTTGGTGGTTCAGATCCTTTGTATGTTTTTTCTATTGGGTGTTCATCTTTTTCTTATTGATTTATAAGAAATTTTTGTCTATTAGGGTATTACTTCATGATACATATTTTGAAAGAAATATATTTTACTTTTTTGGTGTTTTTTATGGCACAAGTTTAAATTTATATATGTAAATTTTTGTAGGTAAAATTATGAACATTTTAGTTTTTAATGTCTGGTTTTTATATTGTTTTAAGAAATTTTTACTTATTTTTGTTCCTATTGTTTATATTTTTACTTTAGAATTATTAAAATACTCACCTGTATTTCCTTTTAGTACTTCTTTGGTTTTATTTGTATATTTAAGTATTTGATCTCTCTAAAATACATTTTGATAAAAGGAGTAGGTAAGGGTATTATTTTATTTATTTCCAACTGTGTAAACTGTTTTCTATACCAGCTAATCCGTTTTTCCCTTTTAATTGGATCTATGATTTATATTGTATAGTGGGTTCCCTTATATATCATTTTTTTCTTGATTTGTTTTCTCATTCCATTAGTATTTTGGTCTTTCAGTGGTAGTTTTAGATTGATTTTTAGTACTTTGACCTAAGCATACAGTTTAATGTTTGGTAGTCCAAGTGCACCCAACTTCCTGGCTATTCTGAGGTTTGCTACTTAGATTTTGCTCTTTTTAGCTTTTAGGTGAATAGGCTATTTGATTAAGAAGTTAGGCTCTAACTTTGGAAAACCGTGTGGAGATTCCTTAAAAAATTAAAAATAGAGCCACCCTGTGACCTTGCAATTGTACTACTGGGTATTTACTCCAAAGATACAGATGTAGTAAAAAAAGGGCCATATGTACCCCAATGTTTGCAGCAGCAATAGCCACAATCGCCAAACTGTGGACAGAACCAAATGCCCTTCAACAGACGAAGGGATAAAGAAGATATGGTCCATATATACAATGGAATATTAAGCCTCCATAAGAAAGAATGAATACCTAACTTTTGTATCAACATGGAAGGGACTGGAGGAGATTATGCTGAGTAAAATAAACCAAGCAGAGAAAGTCAAATGTCACATGGTTTCACTTACTTGTGGAGCATAAGGAGTAACATGGAGGACATTAAGAGAGGAAAGGAAATGTGAATGGGGTAAATCAGAGAGGGATATGGAGCATAAGAGACTGTGGACTCTCAGAAATAAAATGAGGATCTTGGAAGGGAAGGTGTGGGGAGATAGGTGAACCTGGTGGTGGGTATTAAGGAGGGCACATATTGCATGGAGCACTGGTGTGGTGCATAAACAGTGAATCTTGGAACACTGGAAAAATAAATTATTATTTAAAAAAGGGAGTTAGGCTCTACTTCATCTGCAGACTATACAACAATAAGTTTATACTTTTCTCTGCAGAGTAATTTCTGGTAGGCTTGCCTTCAGACCATTCCTCTTTCTCTGTTTTTGGTTATGTGATTTATCTGTTTGCCACACATTCACTCCCTTTCTTTGGAGGAAAAAGGGACTCTACATCTTTATTATAGCTTGTCACAACTGCAGGCCTCCTTTATTTATTTATTTATTTATCTATCTATCTATTTATCTATCTATCTATCTATCTATCTATCATCTATCTATCTATTTATTAAAGATTTTATTTATTTGACTGAGAGAAACACAGCCAGAGAGGGAACACAAGCAGGGGGAGTGAGAGAAGGAGAAGCAGGCTTCCCGACGAGCAGTGAGCCCGATGCGTGACTCGATCCCGGGTCTCCAGGATCATGACCCGAGCCGAAGGCAGTCGCTTAACCAACTGAGCCACCCAGGTGCCCATGGTCTCCTTTTTTTAAAAAAAAATTTTTATTTATTTATTTGAAAGAGAGTGAGTGAGAGGGAGCATGAGAGGGGAGAAGGTCAGAGGGAGAAGCAGACTCCCCGCGGAACTGGGAGCTGGGAGCCCGATGCGGGACTTGATTCCAGAACTCCAGGATCATGTCCTGAAGTGAAGGTAATGGCTTAACCAACAGAGCCACCCAGGCGCCCTACAGATCTCCTTTCTATAAAGATACTACTTCAAATTTCTAACCTTTTTTTTTTTTTTTTTTAAATTTCTAACCTTTCTTCAATGTTGAATCTTTTTCATGAGCCAGATTGAATTACAGGTGGCTAATAATTCTCTGGAATTTGTATGTGCATGCTTTCTTGTCTTAAGATGAAATTTACTCCTCTATTTCTGGTTTTTATCCACTATTAGATAGGAAGTGGCTTGTGAATATTTACTTAAATTCTCAATGATAAGATGATCCTAATGAAAATCAGATGCATAAAATAGATATTTGTTTAACAGAGGGAAAAGCAGTTTCCAAATGAATGCTTGTGGCCCTACCCCATGCGCTTTGTTTTTATTTACCAGCTAGATGTTGGAGTATGCAAACCGGAAGATGGAAGACTAATGGGAGAATAGGATGTTTTAATTAGTCACTTCTGAGGTATAGACTGTGGTGATGAGAAAATTCAGGATGTTATCTAGGGAGGGGAGAGGTTAAGGTCATGTGCAGAAGGGCAGTGGAAGTAAGATCAAGGAAAGTATTAGGTTGTTCCTAATGAGTGATGGTAGGAGTCCAGGTTGAGAGAATCATTGTGAACCAGATAGTAAAGATTAGAAAGGAAGAGAGAAGGTAGCATAGTTGGATGTAGGGGCAGAGACTGAGCAGAGTAAATGTAGTCACAAAACAAAGAGTGCTGTGTACTCTGGGGCTGTAGTAAAATGTCATTTTGTAATGAAATGATGCGTATATATACATAAACATTTGGGACATATATTGTGTGTGTAGCGCCCCCCCCCCCCACTTGTGGTTGATACAGCCACTGTGTAAGGTTGGAAGTGTTGTGCACTGCACATCTCCAGGGTACACCATTCTCATAGTGTGCCTGGAACCCCTGGAGTTGCACTGTTTATAAACTGTGTAGCCAATGTGGCAGCTCTGGTAGTGAGTTCACAGGATCACCAAGAACATTTTTGTTGTTGTTATCCTTATTTAAGATACAGTTTTTTAGCATTATAATTAAAATTAATCATAATGATTAATTATAATTATATTTAATATAGAATTATATTATATATAAAATATATATAGAGGGAAGAAAAACACTCCTAAGTTAAAGCATCTGCCACAGCTTAGCATAGGTTATCATTGGACTGATAATTTTTGGATGCCTTTCACGTTCAAGTTGCCGTGCCAAGAGTATGGAAGGTTGAAAAAAGGCCTCACCCTTGAGACTTTTTACTTCATTTGGTATTGGTGGAGAAAAATTGGTAGTGATGGAGCAGACCTTCAAATAAAACAATAACTTGGTGATTGGTATTTTAAAAGTCCAGTGGTGGTGTAGAGGAGAAATAAGTTAAATCTAGTTAATCTGGAAGGAAAGGTGTTTTATAGAGGAATTGGCATTAGATATGGAAAGATTTCTTTAGAAAGAGATTTTTGTTGGACATAGCCTAAGGGCATTCCAGGTAGGAAATGAGGCTTAAAAATTAGATCTTTTAACCATCTGCAGATTTAACTGAGCAATACTATTTATTTTCACCCCAAACTTGGACAAATGAAAACTGCATCATAGACTCTTGTGAAGTTTTAAAATAGCAATATGATTCATGATGTCAATTTACTTGGACCAGAATTATAGTTGCCATATCTGTTTTTCCAGTTAGTTAATTAAAACAGTCCTCTGTAGTTTCCTGTTTCTTCTACATTTTTATTTGCAAATTGTTTTTGTAAAATTCCAAATCCAAGAATAACTCAAACTACCTAATTGTCTGTCTGTCAGATGTGAGCATTGAAGCTTTCGTTTTGCTCTCCAAATTATGTTCTGTGACCCACAAAATGTGGAAAATAGGAGTTTAGGAATATGGCATTAATTCATTTGAAACAATCAGTGAAATTCAATTGATTTTATATTGAGGCTAAGAGGAGAATATAACAGTTAATCACCAAAGTTAATAACAAGAATCTTAGAAAAGTGGCAGGCCTTTTCAACTGTTAATGTTTTTTGTAAAGGAATATGCATACTCATTGTTAAAATTTTAGAGAGCCTGTACATCATAAAGTAGAAAAGTTCAACTGTCAAGAAGAGGTTACAGTTTAACGTTTTGTTGTATTTTTCTTTCAGTCATTTTGCTGTGCCTATAGTCACAGAATGTGTATAATCGATATGTATATAGCTGACCTTTAATATATGCTTTGTATCTGAGGTTCCATCATTTTCCTTCATTCTGAAGAACTGATTTTAGGATTTTTAAAAAATAATTAGTTTTATTTTTAAAAATTGAAATATAATTAAGGTACTATAAAATTCATCCTTTTAAGCTGTGTAATTTGGTAGTCTTTTGTATATTCACAAGATTGTACAACCATTACCCTTCTCTAATTCTAGAACATTTCATCATCTGGGTGTACTATGATAATTAGAATAAAGTGGGCTTTGGTTGAAAGGATTTCGAAGAGTGGCTTACCTTTGAGATGAGCTTTCAAGGTCTATAGGTTTCCAAAGAACAGTTAATTACTTCCTCTCATTAAAACCCTTCAATGGGGCGCCTGAGTGGCTCAGTGGGTTAAAGCCTCTGCCTTCTGCTCAGGTCATGATCCCAGGGTCCTGGGATTGAGGCCTGCATCGGGCTCTGTGCTCAGCAGGGAGTCTGCTGCCTCCTCTCTCTGCCTGCCTCTCTGCCTGCTTGTGATCTCTCTCTGTCAGATAAATAAATAAAATCTTTAAAAAAAAAAAAAACCCTTCATTGGTTCCCCATTACTCATATCATGAAACCCAAACTACTGCACATTATATTCTTTATATCTGGACCATGCCTATGTCTTTAGCATTGTCTTTGATTGTGACCCTTGAACCATAAGCACCATCTGTAATAAGCTTCAGTTTATTCAAAGCCACCATTTTTTATGTGTTTGTAATACTATTTGTTTCATTTACTGTCCTGCTAGGAAATATCCGCTTGTGTCTTTCAGGATTTGACTAAGGAGTCACAACATCTTATTATCAAACCTTTCTCTTTCTTCAGTTAGAAATAACTACTCCTTGTTAAGCTTATACCATATGTCCTTATTTGGCTGAAATAGTACAGGTTTATATCTGTTGTCTTGGTGTAGTTATTAATAGGAATCTGTTTCATTCTCAGAGGTATTCTGATATAGACAGTAAGCTGCATGGTCACTCTATCTATATAGCCATCTATTGTTAAAACTAGAACTCTTCATTGGACCCAGCTACTTAAGTATTTTCTTCTCTTCCTGGGACTCTCCTTTGAAGGTAGGGACTGTATGCTTAATTTCTCCAGCATTTAGAGCTATGTGTAATACATAGTTTGGGCTCAGGAAATACTGGGTGGATAGGTAGAAGGGTGGATACCTGGGGACTTCAAAAAAAGAAAATGGAATATAGAAAAGTACAGAGGATAAGAAAGTCAAACATGCAGGATTTTTTTTTTTTTTTTGGTGGGACCCCCAATGAAGGATTTAAGTTGCGGGTTTCTCCACAGCAGTATAGAGCAGTCGACAATGCGGCAATTTCTAACAAATTCTTGAGCAATATAAAATTGATGTATCTTGTAGTTTTCTTCAGGTTTTATTATGTTTAGCATTTGTTGAGCATCTTGTATCTGTGGGTTTACAATTTTTCTTAAAAGTAGAATTTTTTTTGCTCTTATCTCTGCCCTTTGCCCCTTCGCATGTTTGAAGATTTGATTATTAATGCTCTTTAAAAAAAAAAATGGCACCTAGGTGGCTCAGTCAGTTAAGCATCTGCCTTCTGCTCAGGTCATGATCCTAGAGTCCTGGGATTGAGCCCCACATTGGGGTCCCTACTCTGAGGGGGTGGGGGGACTGCTTCTCCCTCTCCCTCTGCCTGCTGCTCCCTCTGCTTGTGCTCTCTCTCTGTCAGATAAATAAAATCTTAAACAAATAAACCCAACTTTTTTTCTGTTTGATTTTGGATAGTTTCTATTGCTGTGTTTGCAAGTTCACTAATCTTTTCTTTTGCAGTGTCCAAATTGCTATTCATCCCACATGCTATTTTTCACTTCAGGCGTTGTAGAAAATTCATTTTGAAACTTTTCAGTGTCTTCTATGTTTCTACTTAGCTTTTTGGAATATATGGAATACTGTTATAATCATGTGCTTTAATTTTCTGCCTGCTAATTCTAACATCTTTCTCAGTTTTAGGCCCATTTTTGATTGATTTTTCTCCTCTTTATGAGTTGAATTTTTTTTTTTCCTTGCCTCTTTGCATACCTGTTAATTTTTGACTAGATGCCAGACATTTTGAAGTTTACCTTGTTAGGGGCTTGTTATTTTTGTATTCCTACTGTTTTGAAGTTTGTTATTAATTTACTTGGGAGGCAAGTAGTTTACTTGGAACTGCTTTATACCTTTTGAATCTTGCTTTTATGACTTGTTAGGTGGTCTAGATCAGAGTTTAGTTTTAGGGATAATTATTCTCTGTTGAGACAAGATCCCTCTGAGTACTTAGTGCCCTGTGAATTAATCTGACTGCTAGGAACAGGCATTATTTCCAACTTTGTGTCAGTGTCTGCTATGTTTCCCTCTAAGATTTTTGAGTGGTTCTTTTAACATGCGTCCTCTGCAGAACATTCATGGAAGTCTGACCGAGGATATTTGTAGTTATCTCTCTTTCTCTCACTCTGCGCCGAGAACTCTAGTCCTTTTGGTCTCCATAGACAACCTGTTCTATTAGTAATTAATTAATTAATTAATTAATTGATTATATCCATTCATTCATTCACTCCCTCACTCACTCACAGAGACTGCTGAGCTTTATCTGGGATCCCCTTGCTTGCTGGGATCCCCACCGAAGCCTGGAAGCCCTTTGGGCTATAAGTTGGGAAAAATCTATATAATTTATTTACTGTCTCATATAATTTATTTACTGTCTTCTAGAGATTACTCTCCTTTGTTGTTGGATGTCTAGTGCCTTGAAAATTATTGATTCCTCTATTTTGTCCACATCTTTGGTTGTTTCAGGTGGGGTGGTAAATCTAATTCCTCATTTTCCAGTTTGGTTAGAAGAGGAAATCTGTTTTTCCTTCCTAACTGGGTTTTATTAAAAAATTTTTTTATATATAGTTGTGGTAAAATGGTAAAACCACATAAAGTAAAATTTACTGTCTTAACTATTTTTAAGGATACAGTCCAATAGTTTTTGTACAGCAATTCTCCATAACATTATCTTGTAAAACTGCAACTCTGTACCCATTAAGTAGTTCCTAGTTATCTGTACACCTATGAGAACCATCATTGTACTTTTTGTTTCTGGGATTTTAACTACTTCAGATACTTCATATAAGTGAAGCCATATAGGATATGTCTTTTTGTGACTGGCTTATTTTACTTAGCATAGTGTCTTAGATTTATTCGTGTTGCAGCATGTGAAAGATTTCCTTTTGTTTCAAGGCTGAATAACATTCTGCTACATTTGTATACCAAATTTATTCATCCGTCTGTTGATGGATATTTGGGCTGCTCCTACCTGTTAGCTATTGGAATACTGATCTTATAAGCATGGGTGTGCTTTCAGTTCTTTGGGATATATACCCAGAGGTGAGATTGCTGGATCATATAGCAGTGCTATTTTAAAATTTTTGAGGGAACCTCTGGGTAGTGGTTATACCATTTTACAGTCCCATCAACAGTACCCAAGGGTTCCAATTTTCTTAACTAAGTTTTAAGCTCATATATTTTATGTTTATCTACTTTTCTGGTGCCTAGGATAATGAAGGCAGCTGTGGGGAAGATGGGCATTGTGGTGGGGAGGTCATTTGGGAAGAACTCAGCCTAGTTATTGGGTCTTTTGTTAGAATCCCTGGGTTTTGTTCTTTTTAAAAAGCTTTTAGTGAATGCTTTCTTCAGCTCATTGGGAGCCATATATTATTCCAGTAAAGCTGAGGTTATTTCTTCAGTTCATTGCAGAGTCCAGGAGTCTTTCTTCAGGCCCAAAGAGTATTGTGCTATTTTTATTACTCCAATCAGAAGGGAGAAAAAAAGAAGATGAGAATAACTACTGAATCTGTTTCTATCTGTATTTGAGTGTAATAGTGACAATTACCAAGAATTTGTCATTTGACAAGTAGGGCTTCTGGGGGTTTAGTAGGCTTGGAGCTGAACCCTGCTGTGCCTTTTGTTTTACCACAGTCTTGGTAGTTTTCGGTTTTTAATGGTTACTTGTATTTTTCTTTTTACTTGTTTTGTGTGCTAATAATACATTTTCCTTTTTGCTGTTTTTAATGTTCAAAGGAATGTATGTTTTGCTCATTTCATTAGGTAATTTGGGAGAAATTCTGTGATGTCTGTTATCTGAACCTGGAAGTTCACTTAATTTCCATCCACACATTTTTGACAGTAACAATGAATTGAAACCTATTTTTGGTGCCACCTTGATAAGTCATAAAATTCTCAGATACAAGTGTTTAAGTAAAAATATTTTAGTAAATAGTTTAAGATAATGAAGTGATTTAACTTATGCCAAGTGTTAGGTTCAAGATGATAACCATAAATAAATGTCTGCATGTTAAAAAATACATATTTGGGAAAGTAATTAATTAATGATAGTTTCTTAACAAAGTATATGTGTCCTAAATCAATATGTTCTTTTTCATTTTAGGTGGTTGTTTGTGGATTTTCTGTCATGAAATTAGATAACAAAAACACTTAGTTTCCTAGGAAGAATATGAGGAAAAAAAATAATTTTAGGTCAAAATGTATTATTAAGAATTAGAATTTTATGAAATACTGCATTATGTACATATAATCTTTTTTTAAAAAAAGATTTATTTATTTTAGAAGGTGGGGAAGAGGGAGAGAGAAGCGGGAATAGGGGCAGAGGGAGAGAATCTCCAAGCGGTCTCCTCAGCAGAACATGGAGCTATATGTGGGGCTTGATCCCCTTATGCATGAGATCATGACCTGAGCCACAACCAAGAGTCAGGCACTCAACTGACTGAACCACTCGGGATGTGTATCTTTTAATGTCCTTTATCTCTTTTCTGTCAAAGTGCAGACTTTAAATTTTTTTCACTTAATGGCTATGATATGTAATATAGTCTCTTGTCCTGTTCCCTTTGATCATTGTAGAGGGATATGGGACCAAGAAAGATTGCATAGATTGCATGGGGAATATATTTTATAATAAGCCCACCATTTATACCTACAGATTTTGTGATATAGTTAGCCTGTAACAAAATTTAAAGCAATAATGATTTAAGAAAATTATTTTTAAAAATATTCTTCATATTTGGAATTTAAAATCTGTAGTTTCTTTATTCTAACAGGTCTTAGTAACTCAAACATAAGACAAAATGTAGCATAGTAATTCAAATAGAAAAAACATAATGAGATATTTTCAGATCATTTTACTTAAGAGTAAATTCATGACGGAGTTTTGGGATGTTGACAGTCTATTGATTTGATCTGGGTCTAAGTGTGTTCATTTTAATGTTTCATCAGATTGTGTATATAAGGTTTATGTGCTTTCTATGTATCTGTTTTACTTTAATCAAATTGGAGAAATTGCCATTAAAATATGAAGAAACTTAACCTTCTTTTCTCTTTCAAGGAAATGATTATTGACAGAGTAAATGGACAGGCCGTTCCTAGATATTTGATATATGACATAATTAAATTCAACGTAAGTACCTTTAATATAATTTATAAAATAAAAATTGTCCTTGAGATAACAGATATTTTTATTTTTTATTTATTTGACAGAGAGAGAGATCACAAATAGGCAAAGAGGCAGGCAGAGAAAGAGGCTGGAAGCAGGCTCCCTGCTGAGCATAGAGCCTGCTGTGGCGCTCAATTCCAGGACCCTGGGATCATGACCTGATCCAAAGGCAGAGACTTAACCCTCTGAGCCACTCAGGCGCCCCAACAGATATGTTTTTACAAATAAAAAGTGTTACTGCCTTAGAGATGGTAGTAAATAAAAATTGTGACTCTAGTTACTCATTTGATAGCCTAATAATAATTTTGCACGTTCCTTTGCCTTTAGATTTTATTAGATACTTGAAGTGAGTAAAGAAAGATAGTTTAACTGATAAAATAAAACAGAATTTTTTAAGATGGAAACTCTTGGTTTTAGTTTTCCTGTACATGATTAAAAAAAGGAGTCCACAGATTTTGTTACTGTCACTTAAAAAAAAAAGAGAGAGAGAAGCTGATTATGGGTATTGAATGTATTACTTGGGGGCACAAATATGTTATTCATGAGTACAGGCAGGAAACTAAAAGCAAAATATAAAATTCTGTTATAAATAGATATCAAAAATAGGAATTATGTTTTCTACCATTTCCTATAGTTTTAGACAAGCCAAGAATCTGCCTGTTCATTTTTAATTATAGTATCAGTGTCTAAATTATTTAGGCAGTACAAGATGACTTCTGTAAATGTGAGAAACTCTTTCAATAGTGTACGTCTATGAAAAGGTATAATCATTCCTCTAGACATATATTATTCAAATTGCATACACATTTAGTATTCAAACTAGATTGAAAGCAATTAAGAATTCGGGAATTAAAAGTGCCATTTAAGTTTTAGGATTTTGAAGATTTATCACAAAATTTTTTAAAAGTTCCTTTTTGGGGTATATATTTTAAATTATAATATTGAGATTCAGGATTGCATTAATCCACCTTAAAGGTGTCTTTTTCCTGGAAATTTTCAATGTACATATTTCATTTTTTGTTGACTTTATAGATTCCAAACAGTTTCCTATTTAAGAGATTCAAGGTCAGAAACCCATCAAGTTTTAATTTTGTGTGTTTGTGATTACTATATGTCTCAGAAGTAATGCTTTCCAGAATTGGCTTACTCTTAGCATAGATTTTGGAATAATGTTCATTGGCCCATAATGAGGCATAAAGGGTGGGGGTGGCAATGTTTAGTTGTGAAGGGGGAGTTTTCTCTCCTTTGCCTTTTGACATCGAGCTCTGCTTCAGTATGTGTTCCATGCAGGTTCACTTCTTAGCCTGGGAACTTTTTGACAATAGCCTTCTAATTCTTAAAAAAAAAAAAAGAAAAAGAAAAATTTCAACGTATACAAAAGTATAGAGAATAATATATGGACTACATGTAATAACCACGTATTTGTTAAAGCCTGATGTTTTGTTATTTTTACTCTACTTTCGTTTTACTAAGAAATAAATCATTACAGATCCAGTAGAAGCTTCTCATGCATACATACCTCACTATTCTATTTTTGACCCTCTTACCTGGAAGCAACTTTATCCTGTATTTGATATTTATTATTTCCATGAATGTTTTTCATAACCTTCCTATCTATGTGTGTGTCCATAAAATATATGTGCAGGGTTTGTGCAGGGTTTCTAGTGTTCTATAAATACCGTACTATACTGTGGTTCTTAGCATTTACTCCACATTATTTTGTTGAGATTTATCTGTATTAATGCATGTAAGTTTAGTTCATTCATTTAATTACTATCGAGTATTGCTTTGTATAAATATACAGAATTTGTCTTTTTACCTTTTGATGAACATTTGAGTTTCCATATTTTGCTGTTATACTGATGTTAAACAGTTTATATATTCTTGTGTGCATACATCAGAATTTCTCTAAGACAGTTCTCATTCTTGGGATAAGCACCTGAGGTGTTTTTAAAAGTACTATTCCTCACCCCTTCCTACATCATAGAGATTGTGACTGAATTGGCAACTTCAGGTGTATTTGCTACATTGCTGAATTCCTCTTAAAAGTAGGTGTAACAACGTACCACAGTTGGTATTATCAGAGTTTAAAATTTTTGCTAATCGGATGTGTGTGAAATGGCATCTGATCTTGTTTTAATTCGCTTTTCCATTATTACTAATGAAGTTAAGCCTGATTCGTATGTTCATTTTTACTTGTTTGGATTTTTTCTTTTGAGATTTATTTTTAAGATTGAATAATTTTCTAATTTTTCTGTTTGGTTGTCCATCTTCTTAAAGTGTAGGAATTAATTATCTTTCCTGCATTCTTTTTTGGTTATGTATATGACAATATCTTTTGCAAATTAGTATCTGTTGATGCACAGGAATTTTTCATTTTCATGAAATCAGACTTACAAGACTGTCTCAAAGTTTGTACTTTTGTGCCTGGTTTAGGAAATTAATCCATATTTTGTTGTAAAAATGATTAAGTTATGCTTTTACTAGGTACTCAGTTTTTATTGAGTGCCTATTGCCATATTTCATTGATTTTAAAGTCACATTTTCCCTTACATTTCTGATATTAAGATACATTTATGATTGAAAGCATCATATATTTATAGTTCTTTAATTTACTATGGAGCCTTGATGATTAATCAGCTTATTTTGAATCACCAAATCAAGGTCACTTAGAAAAAAGTGATATTTTGAAAAAATAATTTAAAATCTTTTTAGTTCCCTTAGTTTATTTTGTCCAGCAAGAATTTCATTGATCATTTTTTATGTGTTAGGTGTTATTCTAAGTATTGGATATATGCAGATGAATAAGACATAATTTCTTCCCTTCGGGGAGTTTATAATTCTGCATACTGGCCTCCAAAGAAGGCCATTTCAATGGTGAGATTTGGGAAGAAAGTAGAGTTTTTGCTTATTTTTTTACCTGTTTATTCAGTTTTTGTCTGTTTTGTAACATATACAGTTGTACATGTGTGCAACTCATTAAAAATTAACATGCATATATTGTAAACATTTGTTAAGATATATAGGTTGAGTACAAAATCAAAAGAAATTTGTAGACCATCGATTTTATGGATGAGAAATAAATGTAAAAAGATAATAATAGTAAAGTTATGTTAGAGATACAAGAATATATGAAAAGTACTAGAGAGGTGAGAGTATTTCAGTTTAACCAGGGTATAGTTGAGTCATAGAAGTGTGGACTTGGAGACAGAGAAAGTTACATGGATTAATTTTGAAGGATAGAATCATGGAGGTCAGGAGCATTAGAAGTTACTAGTGTACTTCATATGTGGTGGGATGTGGAACACAGCAAGAACTGAGAATAGATTGTTGAATAGCAGGCCAAATGACTTGAATAAGGCATTTTAGCTTAGTTCTGGATGTAATAGGGCACTGTTGAAGGGTTTTAGTTAGGGTAATGATAGGATCACACTTTCATTGAAAGATAAGTCCAGTGACAGCTGGGTAATATTTTGAAGTGAGAAAGAATTCAAAACCAGGAAGCCAGTTAGTTAATAGTTATTGAGTTCTTTCTGTTGTCTATTTTCAGTGATTTAACATCTACCAAACAAATGCTTCCTTACCTATAGGCAGCATAGATTTGAAGGTGAACTTGCTTTCAGTTTTTTCTTGTTGTTTTGGTGTTATGTGTATAGTGGAAAGTATTTAGGAGAAAATTTAGAATAAATACTGAAGTATTTTTAGACAGTGATTAGACTTTTTTTTTAAACGGATGACTTGCTTGTTCCACATTATGTAGGAGTCTGAATTCATCTAATAGGTCTAATAAATAAGCCTAACATTTTAAGTTTTTCAGTCTTGATGATATAGGTGACATGGAAAAGATTATACATGGGCTTTGTGATTATTTACTGATGTTTCCTCAGTACTATCTTTTAGAAACAGCTCTGCCTTTGTGTGAAGGGAATGTTTATTACCTCAAACTGAGGTTTACTTGCTTTGCCTGGCTTCTTAGAATTCTTTGCTGAGTATCAAAATTGTCATCCTTCTAATAGGAAAATGACATCCTTAAGACATATTTAATGTCCACAACTTAAGCAAATACTGTCATCTATTTGTAAGCATTAGGTTGTGTAAATGTTAGGCTGAGTAATATAGATTAGAGAAGAGGAAGAAGATGAAAATGTGAGAAGAATTCATGGAAGGGCGTCCACTTGCAAGGTAAAGAAGAAGTGTTACTTGAGGTGATGCCACTAATCTGGACAGTTACTGTCACCCACATGAAATGTTAGAAGCTGTATTATTATAAGACATTAAGATAGGGTAAGCCCCTTCCTTAAATTCATAGAAAAAGTCTATTCACTTTTTCCTTTATGGTTCAAATCATCTATACCACATATATGTACCATATTGTATATGTACTGTATACGGAGAACTTTCTTTATAACTATATAATTGAGTATATCATGGAGACTTTGTTCTGTATTATTAGTTTTTAGAGTTGAGGATGTATTTGTCTAGTAATTTTCTTTTACTTATTGATGATGGCTGTACATCAGTGTTTTAAGAAACAAAAACATTATGTGATTGTGTTGCTTATTTGATGTGTTATTTGCTTACATTTTCCTGAATTATGTAGATTTTGGTTTTATACAGATTTTATAATTCATATAATTTTACTAATTCAAATAATAAAATGATTAGTGAATATATTAATACTTTATTTTAGATGTGAAAACTTCAGATCAATTTATATTAGAGAAGATTTATACCACTCTTCCATACTATTTTATGCATTTATAACTTATAATTATAAATAAGTAACCATGTATGTGTTTAGGTGTGTTTGATTAGTGAAAACAGGACTAGCATGTGTGGTTGTGCAGGCTCTGCATTGGACAACTCCAAAGGATGCTGTTTACATAGACTGCTATGTATACTGTGACAGCCTTAATAAATATGCTGATAAGATAGTTTTCAGTGTTGAAATTTAAATAATTGTCTCATTTAATTCAGGCACAGCCAGTTGGAGATTGTGATTTTAATGTTCGTCTGCAGTGTATAGAAAGAGAAATAATAAGTCCTCGACATGAAAAAATGAAGACTGGGCTCATTGACAAAACACAGGAGCCATTTAGTGTCAGAAATAAGCAATTTTTTGACATCTATACTTCAAGAAAGGTAAAATTTTCTAATTAGTACTTACAGTGTTTCATAATTCAGCTTGTGAGAGGAATACAAATGACATTTTACTGCCCAGTTTTCTTGATTTTTTTCAGAAATTATTTTAATTGAATATAGCACTATTCTGGACAAACACGTTCAATTCCCAAGTTTTCTCCAGAGTAAGATTCTCCACAGTAGAAACTTAAACTGGGTTCCTTTCTTATTTCTTACAATAGTTCATGATTCATGGTCTATGTTATATTTTTTAAAAAGCTATAAACAGTGAAGAATGGTATAGTGTGAAAATCACCTTTTATGCCTTCTGAAGGTCACCAGTTGTTGGTATACACTCTTATTTTAAAAATTCATTTGCATACACACATATACGGAGAGTTTTATTTCTTTCTGTTGTTTCGATGCTTAAAATGCAACATACTGAATCTTTTTGAATTGTTGTTTTTTCACTCAACAGTGTGGCTTGGAAATATTTCCAGGTCAGTGCTTAGACATTATTGTTTAATTGCTATATAGTATTTCATGGTAAAGATGGACCATGAAATTATTATGTTTTGGAGAAGAGTGGCTATGATAGAATAATATAGGAAGTATAGCAACATATGCAATTACGTGTTTTGAACTCCTTTCTAGTATAATCCCACATGCTAGATGATGTAAATTTTTGTTGTATCTTATCTGCTTCAGCTCATATCCACTTAATTTGATATTAGCCCTTGGATATAATAGTAGCAGTAATCCTAGGACTGCCCAGTGCCTATCTTTTTTCCTGTTTTCCTAATACCTCTTTGGCATGGAACTGATAGTTGACCTCTGCTGCCATGATCTTCCCATAATTCGCTGCTTACCTTTTGTGCCTGTTGTGGCAGTGGGATGTTATTGGGGTGCCCTGCTCAATCTGGAGGGTAAGAATAAGGTTGACTGACAATGCGGGCCGTGTCATTAGTGAAAATTTGCTAACTGGAACAACGTACTCTTACCGAAATACTTCTGAAATTATAAATCGGTATAAAAGTTGGGCAGAAGCCACATGGTTTTAGTTTGCATTCAGTTAAAAAAAAAAACACAACAACAAAACTGACCTGACCGCTTCTGCTGTCATAATTCAAGTTCAGCATTTAAGAAAATGTGTCTTAGATCATATATTTCTTGAGTCAGAATCAGTGCTACTTCGAAATATTTGCAGTGAATGACTGTTAGAACTGTTCTTTAGGGATATGAAGCAGTTGGGTTGAGCAATTTTTCATGAGTTTTTCACTAGAAAAACCTGTTCTTTTTTTGCCTTTATTTTTAGCTTATATAACCCCTTAAAAAAATCCTAGGATATTCTCCTTTTTAAAGGGATTGTAGTTGGAATTTTAACTATAACTCCCTCCCCCCATTTTCTAGTTCTTACTGTTTTGTTCCCAAGGAAAGTGCATTTTGTAGCAGAGTTGGTCTAAAGGGTAAGACTGGTAACACCAGGTATAGGATAGTTAGCTATAGTTAACAGATCATTGATGTAGAGATTCTTGATTATTTTTATCATTGCTAATTGGAATGGGTGAACTAGTGATATTATGAATGATAAAGCATTTGTCAGAGAAGTGTATATCATTTTTGTGAGGAATGCTAGTTTTTATATGGTTTCAAACAAAATTTAAAACTCTGAAGAATGCATAGGTTTTTGCAGAAAATAATAGAATTTCATTTCTGTATATCTATAAAATGGTAGTGATGACTTTGATTTTTAGACCTTTATGTAGCTCTGTTAAAAACCTACTTAATTTGATCTGTCAGTTTGATCTGTCAAGCCCAGTAAAGAGACAGTGACTTGTTCAGTTTTTAACTTGACTATACATAGTTAGAATATAACATTCAAGATGGTAACATAAGCAGCAACTTCTCAAATTACAACTTATTTGTATTTGCAGTTTTTGAAGGCCAGTTAAAAAAGAATTACAAATTTTAAAAGTTATGCAGCAGAGTTTCTCTAAAAGTTTCCTGTTTATTATCACCTCAGAAATATAACCATTGCCATTAGCACTGTTTCTGTCAGAATTTTCTTCTGCATATATAAGCAAATACATTTATTAATATTCTCACCAACCTTATCCAAGAGGTGATTCTTAACACACTGTTCTGTGCTTTCCTTTTTTATACTTAACAATATATTTTGAGTCCCCTTGCCCTATTAGTACGAGATCATCCTCTTTTATTTATTTATTTATTTTTATTTATTTTTAAAGATTTTATTTATTCATTTGACAGAGGGAAACACAGCTAGAGAGGGAACACAAGCAGGGGGAGTGAGAGAGGGAGAAGCAGGCTTCCTGCCAAGCAGGGAGCCTGATGCAGGGCTCCATCCCAGGTCTCCAGGATCATGACCCGAGCCGAGGGCAGTTACTTAACCAACTGAGCCACTCAGGTGCTCCTATTTTTTTTAACAAATGTGTGGATTTTCATCTTATCAGTGTACCATAATTTATTCCATAGCTTAGATATTTGAGGTGTTTTTAGCTGTTTGATAGATTTTTGTTTATTTGTTTTGCATATGAATATCTGATTGTTTCTGTACCAATAATTGAAGAGACTGTCCTTTTTTCATTGAATTTCTTTTGCATCTTTAAGGAAACTAAGTTGTCATGTATGTTTGGGTCTTTTTCTAGTCTCTGTTCTCTTCCCTCGATTGTGTTTGTCTCTTTAGGCTAGTACTGTACTATCTTGATTACTTTTCAAATTAAATCTTGAATGAGATAGGATTATTTTCCAACTTTGTACTACTTTTTTGAAGTTGTTTTGGCTATTCTGGGCCTCTGCATTTTCATATGAATTTTAAAATAAGCTTGTGAGTGTCTACAAGGTGCATGCTAGAATTTAGATTGGAATTTCATTGAACATATAGGTCAGTTTAGGGGGAAGAATTGATACCGTAACAATGTTGAGTTTTCCAATTCATCAACCTGGTATTTCTCTCCTTTTAATTTAAATGTCTTCAGTTTCTCTCAGATATTTTGTAGTTTTAAGGATCAGGTTTTACTCATCTGACTCTTTAAAGATTTATTTCATACTGTTTGATGTAAATAGTATTAAATAATTTCAATTTCTAATTGTTGGTAATGTAGTTACATTGATTTTTGTATATTGATTTTTTTCTTGCAGTCTTGCTAAACTCACTTATTTCTCTACTAGCTTTTTGTAGATTTTATCAACTCTTTTTTTAAGATTTTATTAATTTTACAGAGAGAAACACAGCCGGAGAGGGAACACAAGCAGGGGGAGTGAGAGAGGGAGAAGCAGGCTTTCTGCCGAGCAGGGAGCCCGATGTGGGACTTGATCCTGGTCTCCGGGATCATGACCTGAGCCGAAGGCAGTCGCTTAACCAACTGAGCCACCCAGGTGCCCTCATCAACTCTTTTTATATAGACAAGCATGTTGTCTATAAAAAAGGGGCACTTTTCCTTTTCCTTTTCAATCTGGATACTTTTTATTTTTTTCTGTTGCCTTTTTGCACTAGCCAGTGCCTCTTATTTAGTTTTGAATGGAAGTAGTAAGAGTCAACAGCCTTATTTATTCCTTTTCTTTGGAGCAGGAAAAGTTTGTTTTTAACTATTAAGGGTGATGTTACCCGTAGGATTTTAGCAGATGCCTTTTATACAAGATAAGTTTTTAAATTTGAAAGTTGTTGATTTTAGTATACCACTTTTATACAATTCTCACTGTATTTTGTTACTTTTTATAATAACAGTTGATTCTCTTGGATTTTCTAGGTATTTAGCATATTAAGTATAAATAGACATAGTTTTCCTCTTTAGATTTTTCAGGCATTAATTTTTCTCTTATCTGATTTGGTTATGCATGAGTACAATTTTAAATTGTAGTGATAGTTATAGAGATCTTTGTTTTGTTTTTGATTGAGTGGGAATGCTTCTAGTGATTCTTCAAGGTATAATATATTGCCTTTGATTCTGCAGTCTATTTTATCAAGTTAAACAAGTGTCTGGTTCTATTTTTACTGAGATGTTTGGTTTTTAATAAATAGGTATTTGGGGCACCTGGGTGGCTCAGTGGGTTAAGCCTCTGCCTTTGGCTCAGGTCAGGATCTCAGGGACCTGGGATAGAGGCCCACATCAGGCTCTCTGCTTGGCAGGGAGCCTGCTTCCCCCTCTTTCTTTGCCTGCCTCTGCCTACTTGTGGTCTTTCTCTCTGTCAAACAAATAAATAAAAATCTTTAAAAAAATAGGTATTCGGTGTTGTCAAATGGCTTTTCTTGTACTCTTGGCATAATACTGTTATCTTTTTCTATTAGATTTGTTTGCCTCATGAATTACATGAAATTATGTCTTGATGTGATAAGCTCTACCTAATCTTTTTTTTTTTTTTAAAGATTTTTTATTTATTTAACCCTCTGAGCCACCCGGGCGCCCCGTTATTATTTTTAA
The DNA here is from genome assembly GCA_004023965.1 of Spilogale gracilis. Lineage (NCBI taxonomy): Eukaryota > Metazoa > Chordata > Mammalia > Carnivora > Mephitidae > Spilogale > Spilogale gracilis. The sequence continues at coordinate 6,299 of PITA01022337.1, read as the reverse complement.
AGAGTTTTTTATTATTTCTTTAGAGAGTTTTAGGTTCACAACTTTTTTTTTTTTTTTTTTTTTTAGTTTTAGGTTTTTCTTTAAATCCCAGATAGTTAACATACAGTACAGTGTAATTTAGTTGCAGGTTTAAAATTTAGTGATTCATCATACATACAACACCCAGTGCTCATCACAAGAAGTGCCCTCCTTAATACCCATTACCTATCTAACCCATCCCTCCTCCCACCACCCCTCCAGCAACCCTGTTCTCCATAGTTTAGAAGCTATTTTCTGGTTTGCCTCCCTCCCTACCCCCTGCCACCGTTCATTTGTTTTCTTCTTAAATTCCACATAAAAATGAAATCATAAGGTATTTGTCTTTCTCTGACTTAATTTGCTTAGCATGATATTCTCTAGCTCCATCCACATCATTGCAAATGGCAAGATTTCATTTTTTTTAATGGCTGAATAATACTCCATTGTATATATATATACCACATCTTTTTAAAAAAGATTTTATTTATTTAATTGACAGAGAGAGAGATCACAAGTAGGCAGAGATGCAGGCAGAGAAAGAGGAGGAAGCAGGCTCCCTGCCCAGCAGAGAGCACAAGGTGGGCCTGGATCTCAGGACCCTGAGATCATGACATGAGCCGAAGGCAGAGGCTTTAACCTACTGAGACACCCAGGCGCCCATATACCACATCTTCTTTATCCATTCATCAGTCAATAGATGGTTGGACTGTTTCCATAATTTGGCTGTTGATAATGCTCCTGTAAACATTGGGGTGCATGAGTCCCTTTAAATCAGTATTTTTTTGTCCTTTGTGTAAATAGCTATTAGTGCAATAGCTGGATCCTAGTGTAGTTCTATTTTTAACTTTTTTAGGAACCTCCACACTGTTTCCAGAGTAGCTGTACTAGTTTCAAATCCCACCAGTAGTGCAAGAGGGTTCCCCTTTATCCGCATCCTTGCCAACATTTGTTGTTTTCTGTGTTGTTAATTTTAGCCATTCTGACAGGTGTGAAGTGGTATCTCCTTGTAGTTTTGATTTGTATTTTCCTGATGATGAGTGATGCTGAACATCTTTTCATGTGTCTGTTAGTCATCTGTATGTTTTCTTTGGAAAAATTTCTGCTCATGTCTTCTGTCCATCTTTTAACTGGATTATATGTTTTTGAGTTTGATAAGTTCTTTATATATTTTGGATACTAACCTTTTAGCTGATATGTCATTTACAAATATCTGCCTCATTCTGAAGGTTGCCTTCTAGTTTTGTTGATTGTTTTCTTTGCTGTACAGTAGTTTTTTATCTTGATGAAGTCCCAATAATTCACTTATGCTTTTGCTTCCCTTGCCTTAGGAGATGCATCTAGAACAAAGTTGGTATGGCTGATGTCAAAGAGGTTACTGCCTGTGTTTTCCTCCAGGATTTTGATGGTTTCCTGTTTCACATTTATATCTTTTATCCATTTTGAACTTAATTTTTTTTTTAAAGATTTTATTTATTTATTTATTTGTCAGAAACACAGGTAGAGAGGGGAAACAAGCAGAGGGACTGAGAGAGGGAGAAGCAGGCTTCCCGCTGAACAGGAAGCCCGATGTGGGGCTCGATCCCGGGTCTCCAGGATCATGACCTGAGCTGAAGGCAGTCGCCTAACCAACTGAACCACCCAGGCGCCAATTTTGAACTTATTTTAGTATATGGTGTAAGAAAGTGGTCCAGTTTCATTCTTCTTCATATTGCTGTTCAGTTTTCCCAACACCATTTGTTGAAGTGACTATCTTTTTTCCATTGGATATTTTTGCTGCTTTGTCAAAGATTAGTTGACTATGTAGTTGTGAGTCCATTTCTAGTTTTTCTGTTCTGTACCATTGGTCTATATGTCTGCTTTTATACCAGTACCTTTCTGTTTTGATCATTACAGCTTTGTAATATAACTTGAAGTCCAGAGTTGTGCTGCCTCCAGCTTTGCTTTTCCTTTTCAAGATTACTTTAGCTTTTTGGGGTCTTTTGTGGTTCCATACAAATTTTAGGATTATTTGTTCTAGGTCTATGGAAAATGCTGGTGGTATTTTGATAGGGCTTGCATTAAATGTATAGATTGCTTTAGGTAGTATAGACATTTTAACAGTGTTTGTTCTTCCAGTCCATGAGCAAGGAATGTTTCCCCCATTTCTTTGTGTCATCTTCAGTTTCTTTCATAAGTGTTCTTCTATAATTTTCAGAGTACAGGTCTTTCACCTCTTTGGTTAGGTTTATTCCTAGGTTATTGGTGCAGTTGTAAATGGGATTGATTCCTTGACATCTCTTTCTGCTGCTTCATTACTGGTATATAGAAATGCAACAGATATCTGTATGTTGATTTGTGTCATAAGACGTTACTGAATTTGTTTATCAGTTCTAACAGTTTTTTTTTGCGCAGTCTTTTACATTTTCTACATAGACTACTGTGTCATCTGCAAATAGTGAAAGTTTGACTTCTTCCTTGCTGATGTGGATGCCTTTGATTTCTTTTTGTTGTCTGATTGCTGAGGCTAGAATGTCCAGTACTGTATTAAATAACAGTGGGAAGAGTGGACATCCCTGTCTTGTTCCTGACCTTAGAGGGTTCTTCCCCATTGAGGCTGTTATTAGCTGTAGGCCTTTTATATATGGCCTTTTTGATGTTGAGGTTTGTTCCCTCTATCCTTACCTTGTTGAAGTTTTTATTAAAAAAGTGTCCCAGACAAATAAAAACTAAAGGAGTTTGCGAAGAAATATTAAAGGGCACTCTTTGAGTGGGAAAGAAAGACCAAAAGAAATAAAGACTACAAAGGAAAGAGAAAATCTCCAGATATGATGACAGAACAAGTAATGAAATGGCAGTAAATTCAGATCAATAATTACTGTGAAAGCAAATGGACTAAGGCTCCAATCAAAAGACATAGGGTGTCAGAATGGATTAAATAAATAAGACCCATCTATATGGTGCCTCTAAGATACTCATGTTAGACCTGAAGACACCGTAAATTGAAAATGAGGGTATGGATAAATATTTACCATGCAAATGGATGACAAAGCAATACTTATATCAGACAAACCATATTTTAAACCAAACACTATAACAAGACATGAAGAAGGACACTACATCATAATAAAGGGGTCTATCCAACAGAAAATCTAAGAACTGTAAATATTTATGCTCCCAACTTGGGAGCACCCAAATAAATAAGATAATAACAAATGTAAAGAAACTCACTGATTGAAAATGCAATAATAGTAGGGGACTTGAACACTTAAGTAGGGCACTTATAGCAATGGACGGATCTGAGCAGAAAATCAACAAGGAAACAGTGGCTTTGAATGACACATTGGACTGGATGGACTTAACAGATTGAGAACATTTCATCCTGAAGTGGCAGAATATACATTCTCTGTGAGTGCACATGGGATACTATACTAGGTTACAAATCATGCCTCAACAAGCACAAAAGCACAAAAAAATTGAGATCATACCATGCATATTTTCCAACAACAATGCTATGAAACTTGAAGTCAACCACAAAAAAATTTGAAAGACCACAAATACATGGAGGGTAAATAACATGCTGCTAAAAAGAAAGCATCCCAATAAATAAAACCACAAATGGGAAAGGAGAGATCACAACCAATATCACAGACATACATGTGATTGTAAGAGAATAGTATGAAAAATTATATGCCAGCGAACTGGGCAATCTGGAAGAAATGGATAAATTCCTAGAACATTATAAACTACCAAAACGGAAGCAGGAAAAAATAGAAAACTTGAACAGACCAATAACCAGCAAAGAAATTGAATCCATAATCTAAAATCTCCCAACAAACAGAAGACCAGGACCAGATGGCTTCCCTGGGGAATTGTACCATACATTTGTTTTTATTTTTATTTTTTAAAAGATTTTATTTATTTATTCGGCAGAGAGAGACAGCCAGAGAGGGAACACAAGCAGGGCTAGTGAGAGAAGGAGAAGCAGGCCTCCCACCGAGCAGGGAGCCCGATGTAGGGCCCGATCCCAGGACTCCGGTATCATGACCTGAGCCAAAGGCAGATGGTTAATGACTGAGCCACCCACACGCCCCTCTATCAAACATTTAAAGAAACGTTAATACCTATTTTTCCTCAAACTGTTACAAACAATAGAAGTGAAAAGAAAACTTCTAAACTCTTTCTTTGAGGCCAGCATTACCTTGATTCCAAAACCAGACAAAGACCCCACTGAAAAGGAGAATTACAAGCCAATGCCCCTGATGAACATGGATGAGAAAATCTCACCAAGACTCTAGCTAATTGGATCCAACAGTACATTAAAAAGATTATTCACCACGACCAAGTAGGATTGATTCCTGGGCTACAGAGATGGTTCAACATCTGCAAATCAATCAATGTAATAACCGCATTAATAAAAGAAAGGATAAGAACCATAGAATTCTCTCATTCGATGCAGAAAAAGCATTTGACAAAGTATAACATCCATTTTTTTTTTTAATTTTGTTTAAGATTTTATTTATTTACTTGAGAGAGAGGGAGAGCATACGGGGAGTGGAAGGAGGAGAAGCATGCTCCCTGGTGAACAGAGAGCACAGTGCATGGTTCCATCCCAGGACCCTGAGATCATGTCCTGAGCCAAAGGCAGATGCTTACCTGACTGTGCCACCCGGATATTCTTGTCTGGGAAACTTTGTCTCTCCTTCTATTCTGAATGACAGCCTTGCCGGATAGAGTATTCTTAGTTGCGTATTTTTCCCATTCAGCTCGTTGAATATATCATGTTATTCTCTCTGGCCTGCCAAGTTCCTGTGGAAGATCTACTGCTGTCTTCCCTTTTAAGTTAGGGACTTTTGTCTTTCTGCTTTTAGGATTTTTTTCGTTATATATGTATTTTGCAATTTAGCTACAATATATCTTGGTGTTGGCCTGTTTTTGTTGATTTTGATGGGAATTCTCTGTGCTTCCTGTTTCCTTCTCTAGATTAAGGAAATTTTTACTTATAATTTCCTCAAGTAAATCTTTTGCCCCCTTTTCCCTCTCTTCTTTTTCTGAGTCTCTTAGAATATGAATGTTCCTATGTTTTATGGAGTTGCTGAGTTTTCTATCTACATTGATCCAATATTTTTCTTTCCCCCTTCTTTTCAACTTTATTATTTTCTGTAGTTTTATATACTGTATTACATATTTGTTTTTCTGATTCTTCTATTCTTGTAATTATCCAGTGGATTTCAAATCTTGTTTATTGCATTTTATATTCTGGCCTGAATGGTTTTTAGATCTTTTATCTCTGTGGTGAAGGACCCTGCTATCTTTTATGCTTTTCTCAAGCCCAGCTAGTTACCCTTATGATTGTTGCTTGAAATTTTGGATCAGGCATATTGCTCATGTCTGTTTCAGTTAGATCCCAGGCTCTGACCTTTTTCTTATTCTTTCTTTTGAGATGAATTCCTCTGTCTTAGCATTTGGTCTAGGTTTGTGTCTTCTTCAGTGTGTTTGGAAAGCCTGTTATGCTTCCTGCCCCTGAGAGTAATGGCTTTATTAAGAAGAGGTCATATACTGTCCAGGGCCTCATGCCTCAGAAAGGGTCCCTGGTGTATGTTGTGTGCACTCTGCTGCTGTGTTTTTGCTGCTCATTCCCTGAGGCAAGTCCTCTCTCTGCAGAGTGCCTCCTTGCCCGCAGTGTGGAGTGTTTGGACCCTGGCCAGAGTGTGGCAGATTTTTTACTAGGTGTGCCCTGGTCTATTTGTTAAAAGAGACCTGATGCTATTTGCACTAGAGGTGAAGCTTTACAGAACTCTGGTCAGTAGACGTGGTGTGTGCAGGGGTTTTTGCTGGTCTTCTGGGGAGGGACCTGCTGCCCTGGTTCTCAAGCACACTTGTCCAAGAAAAGCAACATCTAGGTGACTGCAGGAGGGAAGGACTTGGTATGCGCAAGTTAGGCCACCAGTATTGGCTCTGTGCTGCTCACTGAAGTTAGTTTATGCTGTGGGGTCTGGGTCAGTTATGTTGAGGGGCAAGGGAGGGAAATGGCACCTGCCGGGTCTCCAGATACACTCCAAGAATTAGGAATCATCTCTTTCAGTGAGTCCCAGGGGATCCTCAGATCTTGCCATCTGCTTCTGGGCTATCTGCCTTGCTTCCCCACAGGAGCACTGCAGCACCCACTGGGCTTCACTGGCCTTGCCACGGATCTCTAAAACTCTAGTCTTTGAGCTCCGCTGCTTGTAAAAACACAAAAATCAGCCCCTCTTGTTTTCCCAGTCACTGTCTTCTGATTTGTGTGTGTGTGTGTGTGTGTGTGT
>PITA01022336.1:0-30600 GCA_004023965.1 Spilogale gracilis | reverse complement strand
TTAAAGATTTTATTTATTTGACAGAGAGAAACACAGCCAGAGAGGGAACACAAGCAGGGGGAAGGAGAGAGGGAGAAGCAGGCTTCCCGCCGAGCAGGGAGCGCGATGTGGGACTCGATCCCGGGTCTCCAGGATCATGACCTGAGCCGAAGGCAGTCGCTTAACCAACTGAGCCACCCAGGCGCCCCCAAAGTAGAAATTTCTAACAGTACAAAAACATACAGTATGGTAAGTAAAAGTTTGTGATTCTCAAGGAAGTATTTACACAGAGATGTATGTATGTACTTAGGGCTATAATTATTTAAGGAAAAGGAAATACATGCTACGTGTATCGTATGCCTTTGCATTTTTTAAAAAAACTTAATCAGTCTCAGAGACCGTTCCATGTGAGCGGTACAGATTTCTCTGATTCGTCCGAGGAGTCGTATAATATTGCAAGTACAGACTCACCATAATTCAGCCAAGTCCCTAATGGTAGACATTTCATTTCCAGTGTGTTTCTGTTCCAGACAGTACCACCGTGACCATTAACAAGCCGATCCTCAAAACCACTACTTCTGAAGGTCGGGGTATGTGTAATCCAGGGCTCAGCAAACCTTCGCAGTGGAGGGGCAGATAAGAAGTATTTTCAGCTTTGCCGCAGGCCAGTGGTCTCTGTTTCAACCACTCACCTCTGCGATTATAGTGCCAGGCAGCCTCAGCTGGTCGAATAGACAGTGGTATGTCCATGTGGTGGAATTCTATGCAGCCACGAACAGGATGTGATGATGGTGCACATGTAATAAGCCTCAATGACATTATGGCTCCGGGAGAGAAGTGAGACGTGGAAGGTCACGTACCGTAAGATTCCGTTTATACGAAGCACTTAAAATAGGAAGACCCATAGAGACAGCATTTAGATTGGGGCTTGGCAGGGACTGGGGATGGGACGGTGGGAGACATCTGCTTGATGGGGGCAGCAGGAGGTTTCCCCATGGGGCGATGAAAAGGCTATGGAAGTAGAGGTGGTGGTGTTCATCTGCACTCTGAATGTATGAAATGCCACTGGATCGTTCACTTTGACATCATTAATTTTGTGTTAACGTGAATTTCACCCCAATAAAAGGAGAGGCGGTCCACGCCTAGGGTGCAAGGAGAGTAACCATAGTCAATATGGTGATGAGTGGGCGTGGCTGTGTGTTCCAGTACATTGTAAACTTGGTGTATATAAGCGAAGGCAGACTAGATTTGGCCCCTGAGCCATAGTTTGCCACCCTCTGATGGTATCTGAAAAATGCTTTTGATAGTAATGTGAAGACTAGATCAGATGGACCCGGGTAGGTATAAGGATTGGGTAGCTGTAGGGACTGGAGTCACGGAGGCTACTGAGGGAGGCCATAAATCCTTTGGAAAATCTGCTGAGTCTACAGACCCTTTGCCCCCCACAGCTTATTTATGTCCATGCACGTACATTTTTCTCTGAACAAATGCCTGCTTACAGCCCCAGCTTGAGAGACCCTGTTCTGGTTGGAGAAGTTCAGAGCCCCAACTCCTGGAGAATGGCAGTGAGGAAGTAGGGGGCCCGGGTTTCTGGGAGGTTTGCAGTTCTGTAGAGAAGCCAACAGGATGAAGGCTGGGAAGAAGCCTTTGGAATTCCCAGTTAGTTCCTTGATTTATCTCAGCAGGAGCAGCATCTCTAGAGTGATGATTCCACAGCCTAGTGGTCACAGGCAGAGAGTGAGCCATAGCTCATGTCGTGGAGGCAGAATTGTTGACTACCTTCTCCAGCAGGTTGGTGTTAAAGGAAAGATGGGGCTTTAAAAGCATGAGCTTGAGTGCTAGTTTTTATAGGAAGAGAAAGATGTGAGTGTGTTTGCAGGCTGAGGGAGGAGCTATGCCCACCTCCCTGAGGATGTGAGAGGGAGCTGTGGTGGAGGAAGGCCCAAAGGAAGGGGGTGCATCAAGGTCAGGCAGCGGGGTGGTGGAGCCTGCATGGGGGAAGAGGGAGGACATACAGATCTCAGGAGAGGGTGTCTGCAGGTAAGTTGAGAGGTGGAGAGGAGAGTTTTTTGCTAAAGGACCTCTTCCCTCTGTGAAATAATTGAGAAGAGCATGGACTGGAAATGAGAAAGTTGATGGATAGGGGTCAAGGGTGTAAGGGAGCCACCGAGGTGAGGGACAGCTCCTCTGAGCAGGGATTGAGAGCCCCTGGTGGCTGATGTTCACCACCACCAGTGAGTTCATTGGACTCACTCAGTCAGCAGATGCTTACTGAATGTGGTCTGGGTGCCAAGGGGTTACCTGTCTAAAAACACTTGAGATCATGTCCGATTTTTCAAGGAGACTTCCGTGAGACAGAGTGTGAGAAGTGTCGCTAATTCTTCACCTGTGCAGCCCCAAACTCGTATCCCAGAAGCAGCTTTCGCAGGTAGACTCGTAATAGTTGCATCTGTACAGCCCTCTGATAGGTTAGTCAAATGGGCAACGAGGGTGATTTTTACACAGTTGCCGAAAAGTTAACCTATATCAACGTGAAAGGTCATTTCTAATTCACACACAGGTGGCTCCCAATTCATGCAGGTTTTTTTGAACCCTATGAGATTCGGCAGCTAGATTGGACAGCTAGAGATCCCTCCCCCCTCCCCTGTTTCGTTCACTTAATTGCTTGCTTTAGCAAAAATCAGGTTCTGTGCAAGCAAGATAGAAGTCCGTAGAGCTCAGAAAACTCAGTCTTTTTGGTAGGGTTATAAGTGGCCCTTTAAGTTAGGGTGAATCCTAATGCCATTGACTGTTGATGATCCAGGGACCAACAAGCTGATAACAAAAGGTTTCCAGTACCCAGTGTGAGTAGCCACCAGTGTTCTTGGATAGAGCATTCTTGACGCTGAACATCTACCCCTGTTTGTTGCCCTTGCTGCTGATATTCAACCCCCTCCTTCCACGTTTCTGTGATGAGTGATCCCATTGGATGCCCTGTATTTTCTGGAATACATGGTGTACCCCACCTTGTTAAAAAGGAATCAGAGCTCCTTGTTGGCTCAGTCCATGGAGCCTGTGACTCTTAAACTCAGGGTTGGGAGGTCGGGCCCCACACTGGGTGTAGAGATTACCTAATATCTTAAAAAAAGAGGAAAAGCTTGCTGTTCTTGATTCTGTGGACATAAATAAATAAATCTGTATGTAGTGTGAAAAATGCAAAGAACCACTATGGTTGTCCCTGGAGATAGACAGATGTGTGTGATTCAGTTATTTCCTTCAAGAAGCCTTAACATAACAACGTCAGATGCAGTGCTTCTGCCTGAAAAGCAAATCTGAATCTGCAGTATATGCTGAATACCTGCTCTATGCCTAGCCATGTCATTGACAATGTGAGTTTTGAAGGAGTTACAGAATACTGTCTGTGTTTTCAAAGAGCTTCCATTAACAGGGAGGGAAGACTAATACAGGTAAAACAATCAGCAAATAATAGACTGTATGATTGAGCACCCAGTTGCACAGGTACATTTATTTAAAAAACAAAACAAAAACTCATTCACTGTTTTTGGGGAGTGAGGCTAAGAAGGAAGAGCTTACTTGGACTGAAAGGCAAGTTCATATGTGTGCACATGATCTCAGGCAGTGGTTCTCAACTTCTGTTGTGGATTAGAATCACCTGGGGAGTTTTTAAAAAGTCCTGATGTCCAGGCTCCACCCAGTACCAACTCAGGGGTTCTCTGACACCAGTTCTCAGCTTCCCTGACACCAACTAGGTGTCCTATGGTGCAGTTCAGTTCTGACACTAAGGAACATCAGATCCCACAGGTGTGAGGGCTCTGTCCCATTGGACTGTCCCCACCTCAGACACTGGTCACAGGGATCAGGTACCGAGGTCTTGAGTACTTGGATTTCTGTCCAACTCGGCTACAAATTTGGGGGTTCCCATTCTCCCGCCTCCCACTGGATAATTTGCTGGAATGACTCACTGAACTCAGGAAAATGCTATACTTACTAATATGGTTTATTAGCAAGGATACAGATGAAGAGGCCGGATAAAGAGGTACATAGGGTGAGATCTGGAAGGGTCCCAAGTGCAGGAGTCTCTGTCCATTCCTACACCATGTATTCCAGAATCCGGAAGCTCTCTGAAGTCCATCGTTTATGAGTTTTTGGTTTTTTTTTTTAAAGATTTTATTTATTTATTTGACAGAGAGAAATACAGCCAGAGAGGGAACACAAGCGAGGGGAGTGAGAGAGGGAGAAGCAGGCTTCCCGCCGAGCAGGGAGCCTGATGTGGGGCTCGATCCCGGGTCTCCAGGATCATGACCTGAGCTGAAGGCAGTCGCTTAACCAACTGAGCCACCCAGGCGCCCCCATTTATGAGTTTTTATGGTGATTCTATCACACAAGTAGGATTGATTATGTCATTGGCCATTGAACTCAGGCTCCACCTCCTTTTCTTTCTGCCAAGGTGCGGGGATGAGATTGAAAGTTCCAATGCTCTAATCACAAGTTCCAATCTTTTTTTTTTTTTTTTTTTTTTTTTTTTTTTTTTTTTACAAGTTCCAATCTTTAATCCTCTGGTGACTACTTGCCATCCTAAAGGAGACAAGAGTCACCTCCTTAGCATAAACTCCAATATTGCCGCAAGGGCCTTGTTAGGACTAACAGAAGACACTCATATTGCTAAAGAAATCCCCATTGGGGGGGCGCCTGGGTGGCTCAGTTGGTTAAGCAACTGCCTTTGGCTCAGGTCATGATTCCGGAGACCCGGGATCGAGCCCCACATGGGGCTGCCTGCTCGGCAGGAAGCCTGCTTCTCCCTCTCTCACTCCCCTTGCTTGTGTTCCCTCTCTGGCTGTGTTTCTCTCTGTCAAATTAAAAAAAAAAAAAATCTTAAAAAAAAAAAAAGAAATCCCCATCGGTTTCAGGAACTCTATACCAGGAACCAGGGACAAAGATCAAATATATCTTTTTTTATTATATCACAACCAATCCAATTAGAATTTCTGGGAGTAGGAGCCAGGCATCTGTGTTTTTAAAGCTTCCTGATGTGATTCTGTGCACAGCCAAGTTTGAGAAGCAGTCTTCTTGGGCAGTGGTTTCAAATGCTTACTATTAAAGGAAAAAATACATACAGTAAAGCTTCCGCTCTACCTCCAGTCCCATTAAGCCAGAATCGCTGAGTGTGAGGCCCAGGGATGGCCTGACTGAAAAGAGCCTCAGGTACTTCAAATGCGGGAGCAGGGCTGGGAAGCATGTGTAAAGTAATGGTAGGACCTCCCTGGTGACACAGCTCTGGAGTTCACAGGAAATGACTGCCTGGACTTGTTCACTCAGGGGTCACTGTCAGGTTATACTTAAATCCAGGAGGGGTTCCTGGGTGGCTCAGTTGGTTAAGCATCCGACTCCTGGTTTCTGCTCAGGTCATAATCTCCTGGTTGTGGGATGGAGCCCCGTGTCAGGCTCTGCCCTCAGTGCAGAGTCTGCTTCAGATTCTATCTCCCCTCGTCCTGTCTGCCTCTACCCCCCTACAGTGAATAAATAAAATGTTTAATAAATAAATAAATCCGACACAGCTTATTACCAGCAAGATGGGCCCAGGACAAACGCTTGAGTGGTCAAGAAGAAAAGCCATTGCTTTTGTAATGGCTGTATTCCCAAGGAAGTTGATGAAGGAGCAGCTTCAGCAGAGTGTGCTGGGGAGATCCTAGACCAGATTCTGGGATCTTCTCTCAAGAGGCCATAGGTGGCGCAGAGGTGAACTCTTAGTGGAAGGAAGGTGCAAACCAGACAGGAGAGAGCTCATGAGAACATCGAATCAGAAGGGTCTTGAGGTTTTGTTTGAGAATCAGGTGAAGACATGGGAAAGGAACCAGGCTGAGGTGAGTGTTTAAAGGGAGCTGGAGGGGCGCCTGGGTGGCTCAGTTGGTTAAGCGACTGCCTTTGGCTGAGGTCATGATCCCAGAAACCCGGGATCGAGCCCCGCATCGGGCTCCCTGCTCAGCAGGAAGCCTGCTTCTCCCTCTCTCACTCCTCCTGCTTATATTCCTTCTCTGGCTGTGGTTCTCTCTGTCAAATAAATAAAATCTTTAAAAATAAAAAAATTAAAAAAATAAAAAATAGAGGGAGATGGAGAGGGACACCTAGGGCTCAGTTGGTTAAGAGTCCAACTCTTGATTTCAGCTCAGGTCATGGAATCGGGGTCCTAGGATCGAGCCCTGTGTCAGGCTCCATGCTCAGCTCTGGTATGGCAGTTCTCAACCTGTGTTTGTCATCTTGTGTCGGAACTCCAGACACAGATCCTGTGTACGTGCAGAGAACAGTCTGTGAACAAACAAAAGATCTCAGAATGCTGCAGGGAAATGGAGCCCTGAAGTAACACCAAATTGCTCCTATATGTCTACATCAGTTACAGTGGCCTCTGGTGTAGAGGGGAGGGGGGAGTGGCGATAGGTAATGCAAATATGTGTGCCATTTTAAGATTTACTCCCCCTGCTTTATTTAAAATAATTTGCAATTTTTGGTGCTGTGATCAGTTACAAATCACTTTTTTTCCTTTTTATCTATTTTTTATTTGAGAGAGAACACTTACAAGTGGGGCGGGGAGGGGCAGAGGGAGAGAATCTCAAGTAGGCTCCACACCCAGTGCAGAGCCTGATGCAGGACTCGATCTCACGACCCTGAGACCATGACCTGAGCCAAAGTCAAGAGTCAGATACTTCACTGACTGAGCCACCCAGGCGCCTCAACAAACCACTTTTTTTTTTTTTAAGATTTTATGTATTTATTTGACAGAGAAACACAGCTAGAGAGGGAACACAAGCAGGGGGAGTGAGAGAGGGAGAAGCAGGCTTCCTGCCAAGCAGGGAGCCCAATGTGGGGCTCGATCCTGGGTCTCCAGGATCATTGACCTGAGCCGAAGGCAGGCACTTAACTACTCAGCCACCCAGGCGCCTCAACAAATCACTTTTAAGTGTTTAATTTTGGACTACATTTTGATTTGTAGAAAAGTTGCAAAAGTAAGACAAGAAGTTCCCATATATCCCTCTGTCCACTTTCCGTAATACGAACATCTTAGTCACCGTGTTCCTTGGCTTGGGTGTTTGTGTGGTCTTTCACCCTCCCCCCAGTCATGCTGACTAATGCACAGTTAGTACTCTTAGGACTTATGTAATGTTTGCTTGAACAGTGACAAAGATTTAACTCTTAGATACTTGGGCTACATGTACTTGTATTCTTCTATAGATAATCTGTACCACTCCTAACACGTGGCCTCCAACACTTTGAGATCATGTATCACATTTGTAAAAATGATAATCAACTCTAGGGCACCCAGGTAGCTCGGTCGGTTAAGGCCTCAAGAAGTAATCTTCCATCTGATTAAGAGAGCACTCCTTCGGCTCTGGTCATGATCCCAGAGTCCTGGGACCGAGCCCCACGTCAGGCTCCCTGCTCTGTGGGGAGTCTGTTTCTCCTTTTCCCTCTGCCCCTTCCCCTGCCCCTTCGTGCTCTCTCGTTCACTCAAATAAATAAAGAAAATCTTAAAAATTATAGTCAACCCTCTAGGATTTTTAAAAAATAATTGCCTTTATAAGATTATATGCACTATGAGGTTACATATTATGGGGCTCCTAAAATTAGTAATGGTTGAGATTAAAAACCAAATATAGCATATTAGAAGTTTTAGTGCTTTTCTCACCGCGTTTCAGTGAATCGCCTTGCACCCCCCCCCCAGTTTGTAGATTATTGGCTTTAATATTATCATCTCGGTTTCAGTGTCTCTCCCCTTTCCCAACAGAAACGGAACCTAGTGAGGAAGCGATGCTGTTATGTATATTGTTTTTACACTGATTATCCTGGACCGTGTAATGTAGGAATTTTCCAGGGTGTGATTTGGAAACAGCTGAACTGTTTCTGAGAATCTCACAGAACAGAGTTTACTTGAAAGCTTTGTGATTAATAAGGTAAAACTATTTCTCTTGAAGCAGAGCTGTGGATTACCTTTTTCTGAGGATTAAGAGAACATTATAACCAGGGATTTCATTGTCTTTATACTGGAACAAATGCTTTTTTTGGATCTAGACACAGTATGAAAAATAAGACTCTTTGCAAGGTGCTTGGGAAAGTTCTGAGCAGCTCCCAAGTGGGGAGGCCTTTGTTCTGGGGTTAATCAGAGGGACACGGGGAATATCATTCACTGCTGGTGTAGGTCAGAGAGAAAAGTTCACATCTGGGTGTTACTGACCATCAAGCCCTTTCTTGCGGTGCTTTCAGAAGTGATAGATCATCAAGCATCCCAAGAGCACAAACCCTTAGGGTAGATTTATTGGGGGAAAATGCTCCTTGTTCATGTGATAAAGTTAGATATTTATTTACTTTGAAACTCAGGTAGGTAACAATTAAGGAATTTGTGACCGTTATTTGAGCAGATACGTCAGCAAGGAAAACTGGTGAAGTGCTGAAATTTGCACATAACGCAATGCCCGGTGTATAGTTTGCTGATTGCCAGGTTGAATAGATGAGCTTAATGAGATTTTTTTTTCGGGATCGATTGATACAGCAGGCAGGGAATGGTTAGACACAGTTCTTTTTTCGTAACTGTTTGTTAAACTGTACGTACAAGTCTTTTGCTTTGCTATTTGCGTGTTGTATTTCGGGATAAAAATATTTTTAAACATTTGAGGAAAAAATGTGGTGGAGTGAGTACCATACAAGGACTTTGTTTCCTTTAGAGGTTTCTGGGTAATATGCTTAAATTTCCTTTGTCAAGTTGAAGCATAAACATTAGAGTGTTTGCTTGTCAACACACGGAATTCGGGAATTAATTTATATTTAGAAAAGCCCTTTGCAATTTTGAACATTTTAGGGAACAAGGTTTCCAAGTGTATCTTGCTAACAGCCAGGAACAGCTGCATTTTTGCATGGTGTTTCAGATGGCTTCTCTGTGACATCTGTGAAAACAGACAGCTCCAGTCACTAAGCATGCCGGGATCGCACAGCACGTTACAGTATTTTATGATGTATGAGGGCCCGAGTCTCCTCCTTAACCGAACAGGCTGCCGCTTTGGACGAAAATACGTACTTGACTTACATTTGAATTCTAAACTGACATTTATTAGAAAATGGGAAGGATGGAAACTTCTGGCAAAAAGCGTAGAATACGTCACTTTATTGTTTATACATGCTTAAATAAGAGAATAACGAGGCAATTCCTTATCAGTAGATTGAACAGGGGACATGGTTAGCACATCAGTGAGAAACAGTCCCGGCTTACCCAGCATCCTCGTTTCGAGTGTTATTAGGAATAAGAGTTCAGAATCGGTGCTGTTCAGGCGAGCACAAAACAAGATGGAGGGTATTTGGAGGGGGTGCCGGGGTTGGGGGGAGCACTTGCCCACAAAGCGTTTTATGGATTTCTTTCACTTGAGTCCATTTCTCTCACCCCCTGCCCCTGGCCCCAGTCCTTTGTGTTTATGATTTACAGGAAAAGACAAGATCCGTCTTTTGAAATAAATCAGTTAGTTAATTACAGGTGACCACGGGGCAGTTTCTGAATTTATAGATGAGTTCCGATGATTCAGCGTGTCGAGGGAGCTTTCTTCCACTCTGGGTCAGATTCTCTGAGTTTTTACTAATGAAAAGCCTTCCATAGGGAGACCCGCAGACTGATCTCCACCCCGACCCCTAGTGCTTCCAGTTAGGGACCTGTTATCTCATTGCAGATAATTGGAAGAGGATATTCAAAATACGACTTCACGTAAATATGGTTTTCGCCTGCATTAGATTACTAGGAGTTCTGAGCACATCTGGAGTGAGGGCGGCCCCAGGGACCTTGAAGCGGGCTGTTTAGGTTGGCACAGTGACATTATAGTGTGTGCCAATTTGTAATGGCTTTTGGAAACAGGCAGTTTTAAACTCTCCCTGAACTATTCCCCCGAGAAATTATTTAATTAAGTACAACTAAAATTAATGTTTAGCATTTTTTGTTTAAGTAAAATAGGCAGCTCTAAAGGGAAATCTGCGGGCCGTGCCCGAGCTCTCACTTGAGTCTAAAAATCAAGGTCCTAAGAAATAACTGAGTGTCCTGGAATCGGCGCATTTTCTAGAAGAGACAGAGTCATCTGCTCCTGATCGCATTCACGCCCTGCACACGTCTGTCTTGCTGCCTTGGCGAGTTTGGACACCTGGGTGCCTGTGCAGTTTGCACACCTTTCAGCACCAGCTGGGGAGCCCCAGGGGATCACAGAGCCAGAAGGACTCCCTTTCCTGTCTTCTAAGTCCGTGTTTCTCAAACTTTAATGAGCATAAATATCACCCAGAGATCTTGTTAAAATGCAGATTGTGACTCATTAAGTCTGGGGTGGGGCCCGAGATTCCCCCCTCCCCCGCATCTAATAAGCTCTCTGGGGATGCCACCAATGTAGCCGAGGACCACGTGGGAGCAGTGAGGGTTCTAAATAGGCATGGGGTATGAGTGGGGGTGTTGGGGGTAGAGTCCCTGGGCTTCATTTTGACTTCCACTCTGTGGCTTGCCCCCCAGTGCATTTGGGTAGATGTGACTCTTACTTCCTAGTACACCCTAGTACTTATTTCTCAGAATCCCTGATGCTCACGGACCTCCCATGGGGTCCCCAGGGCACTGTTTTGTGAACTGGGACAATTCTGATTGATGAGTCACAGGAGGTCATAACTCCAGTTCTTCCGTCACACGTCTTACTGCAATCCAGATACATTGTCTGCCTCATTGTCCGATGCATCCTCTGGTAGCCATGGAATAAAGCGGGGGAAAAGTGAACTGATGTCCCTTAGTCTCTGTTCATAAACATGTAGCCCAGAGCCCTGGGGAGCCAAAGGATGTATGAGTAAGTGTGGCTTTGCGGTGTTAAACCAAACATCCTTACATTTAAGGTTTGGTCTGTCCAAGCCTGGGATCCAGGACTTTGATGGTCAGGTTATTCAGGGAGGGTCGGGTTAGGACGTGGTTAAAATCCACGCTAGGTGACAGCTCTTGAATGACTGATTCGTAATGCAGGGCGGGGCTTGATCCGCACGTGAGAGGGTATTCTGCTAGAAAGACTACAACATTAGCATCTATCCAACCAGCTGTCCCCCTCCTTGTATTGAATACTAACTCACAGTCAGAGAACCACTGGGTGGAAAGGGACTGAGACATCCTAGCGGCCTGCCACCTCCACCCTTCCAATATTCCTACCACAGACTCGGTCCATAGTGCTCATAGATGCCCTCTAGAAATTTCTGTTTCCTTTAACTCTCACACTGACCTTCTTTCAGCCCATCCTTTATTTTTTTTTCTTCCATCTCAGTAACTTTTCTTGTAAAATGCACTTCTGTTCATGTCGCCTGCCTACTGACCCCCTCCAGTGGGCTGTCATTGCCTCCGCCATGTTTCCAAGGTCTTGACGATTTTTTGTCACATTCGCTTATAGTGTCACTCATGTAAAGTTCTTTGGACTTTCAAAAATTTTTAATTTTATTGGAATAATGCCTCTATGTACTTTGATGAGCCAGATAGTTTTAGAAAGATTAGGAGAAGCAGGGCTTCTCCCCGTCAGCCCTCCCGCCTCCGGGTTCTACCCCACTGAAGCAGGACGTCTGATTCCTTGTGGTTCTTTGTCAGTATCCACAGTACAGTATCTACATTTCAGTGATATCACAGTGTGCTTCTTAGTTCCTGATGTTTTCCATCTTGGGCTCTGTTGACCTCCCCTCCTGACGAAGACGTTACATTGACCTGTAGCAGTCCTACCCAGATGCCCTTCTCCTCTCCCTCATGCTCACACATTTTAGCCAAATCAATATTTTTAGAATTATGACTTTGTAAATGTTGTTCATGGCTGAGTCACGTTGCGTACCAGAATCAGATTTCATTTCATTGCACCCTCTTTTCTAAAGTTAGTAATTATACCTTTCTTTCTTTCTTTCTTTCTTTCTTTCTTTCTTTCTTTCTTTCTTTCTTTCTTTCTTTCTCTCTCTCTCTCTCTCTCTCTCTCTCTCTCTCTCTCTCTTTCTTTCTTTTTTAATTTTTATTTCATTGAGAACAAGGAAGCATGGGGAAGAGGCACAGGGGAGGGAGAAAGAATCTCAAGTAGACTCTGTGCTGAACATGGAGCCTGGGGCTTCATCCCACGATCCTGAAATCATGACCTGAGCTGAAACCAAAAGTCAGAAGCTCAACCAACCCTGGCACCCCTATGTGTTTGTTTCTTTTCTTTTCTTTTCTTTTCTTTTCTTTTCTTTTCTTTTCTTTTCTTTTTTCTTTTCTTTCTTTCTTTCTTTCTTTCTTTCTTTCCTTTTCTTTCTTCATTTTTTCTTTCTTTTATTTATCTTTTTCTTTTTCTTTCTTTCCCTGCCTTCCCTGCCTTCCCTTCCTTCCTTCTTTCCTTTTTTCACTTGTTAGCTGTCATTTTTCATTCTTTCCCCACCCCCGTCCTGTTACCTCTGACAGTGTTATGGAATCCCTTTGTAAAGATCGATACCAGTAGTGCTGTCTTGGTCTATTCTGGCTGCTGTAACAGAAGAGTGTAGACTGGAAGGGTTGGGGCTGATGAACAACAGACAGCTGGAAGCCTGGGATCAGGTTGCTAGCAGGTCAGGTGAGGGCCCTCCCAGGTTGCAGACTCATGTCTCATGAAGCAGAAGGGGCTAGGAAATTCTATGGGGTCTGTTTACAAGGGCACTAATCCTGTTCATGAGGGGTCCACCCTCAGGGGTTAAGTACCTCCCAAAGGGCCCCCCTGCTTCCTAATACCATCACCTTGGGGGTTAGGACTTCAACATAGGAATTTGGAGAGGTGACGAACACACGTTCAGTCCTCTCTCTCCCTCTCTAACCTGCACTGAACACACCCAGGCAACTGCCTTCTTGTCTGGGATGGCACACAGTACCACGGTGGGAACATGATGCCCTTCGCCTCTCTCGCAGGGGCATGCCTGTTTTCTGGACCTCAAGTCTTCCTCTTTCTTCCCTCTCCCCTCTTTAGTGGAACACGCTCTCCAGGAACTTCCAAGAAAGGGGACATGGGAAGTAAAACAATCTAAGACTGGACACATTTGGAAATCACCTCATTAGCCCTATGTGTTTGATTGAAAGAATGAGCACATTGCAGGTTGAGTTAATTCTCTTGGAATTCTGAAGGCATTCCTCCATTTGCTTTTAGCTTTCTGGGATGCTCTAGAAAGGTCTGACATTCCAATTTCCGTTATCCATGAGCTATTTTTTTCCCTCCCATCTCTCTGAAAGCTTTTAAAACCTTTTCATCTCTAGTTTCTGAAGTTTCACAATGGGTGTGAAATTCCCCACCCCCCTCAACTCCTTGCTCTGAGTACTTGGTACTCTTTTCATCTGAAAGCTCGTGTCCTTAAATTCTGGGAAACTTTCTTGTATTATTTTATTGTTAATTTCCTCCATATGATTTTTCTCTTGTTTTTCTCTCTTTGTAGTTATGTTGTCAGCTTCGGGCCTGAAGAAGTAATCCTCTATCTGATTAAAAATTTTTTTCTGTCTTGATTCTCACTGCTTTGTCATACTGCTTTATTTCAGAAATAATGTCTTTAACTCTATCTTACAATTCTTTCCTTTCCCCCATCTGTCTCACTCTCCTATCTTCTGTTTAAAAAAAAAAAAATGGTTTTTTCCTATCTTTACGTTTTGAACTAATTATAGATTCACAGGAAGTTGTTAAGGTAGTGCAGAGGTCCCATGTACCCTTGACCCAGTTTCTGTCAAGGGTTTTATCTCCTGTAACTACAGGACAATATCAAAAACAGGAATTGGACTTCGATATAGTGTATGTGTGTCTGGTTCCATATCATTTTTTTAAAATAAAGATTTTATTTTTTATTTATGTGAGGTGAGGAGAAGCAGAGGGGAAGGGAGAAGGATCTCACACAGACTCCACTCTAAGCAGAGCCAAACAGAGGGCTCCATCCCAGGACTCTCGAGAGCACAACCTGAGCTAAAACCAAGAGTTGCACGCTTAGCTGACTGAGCCACCCCGGTGCACCTCTGTATCATTTTGTCACATGTGTAGATTGTTGCCACAATCAAGACTCAGAACTATCATTGCCATCCTGATTTTAAGAACTCATTCGTTCTGGAAAGTTCCTCTGTCATCCTTTTGTTACAATTTTATGGAGACATTGTCTTATCTCTCTGAGGGTGTGTGTGTGTGTGTGTGTGTGTGTGTGTGTGTGTGTGTGTGTGTACTGCTTTTGCTCCAAAAAAGGTTTGTTTTGGAACCTTCCTAAAAATATCTGCTGAATCTAAATGCTTGCATTTAAAAGGGAGGCGTCACAAGTTGATAGGAAGGACTTTGGATGAACTTGAATCAGTGGGCCTTACTTTAGAGCAGCAGAGGGGAGACTCAACCGTGTCATTGTAGGAGCTTCTGATATCAGAATATATACATCTTCCCTCATGGAAAATAGCCTTCCAACCTCATTGGAGAAGGTATTGCCTGGAAGGCGGAGATGTTCGCTGGGTTCCCTGGACCAGGGGTGGCCCATAGGGAACACTATTCTTGGGGTGAAGATACGCAGAAGCCAAGAGACAAAAGAGCCACAACCAGGATTGGCAAGCAGGAAGCCCCCTCCAGCTGGAGGCAGGCAGGGGCCGTGGACAGGCACACAGTGGGAGCTGAGCAGTGGGAGCCAGCTCCCTGCGGGGTGGTGCAGTGCCCCTTTGTGCAGGACAGCGGCAAGCTAGCCACTAGCCTGGGGCTCTGAGCTCGCTGAGGGGCTGTCCACCCTGGGCTCACCACTGGGACCCAGCACCAGGGGGTGCTATGTGTATCGTAGTCATGGGGGGCAGGCACTGCAGCAGGAAGAAAAAACACTAATACCCCTGATCCTGGAGTGGCCCCCTGCTCTTGCATGGTCCATCCCACACCTCTACCAAGAAGGCTCCCCTTGGCACCCCATCTGTAAGCGCTAAGTCAGTTCTACGAGGTGAATATGGAGTCCAGAAGCAGTAAAATGACCATCGGCATAATGGAAGAAAATATAATGCAGAATGTCAGTCTATCAATGTGTTTTATCAGATTCGCACATTGTCTTCCATTAACAGAACTCCCCCTGATTTTTACTTGGGTCCTGCTTCCTATGGTACTTTGCATTTGGATTTATTTTCTGTGCTTGGAGAGTTTAAAAATACCTCTTATGGTAAAACAAAGGGATTATTAAAAATGCATTTATAGTCAAAAAGTCAAAGACACATGTGCAGACTGTGGCTCTGAGAGGCCTGCTGGTATCTGCCTGCCTCAGGGCGAAGGTTGATATGGATCTCCTTCTGTGCCCCCTTTCTAGAACAAGAAACATGCCCAGACTATGTTGGGGAAAAAGGCAGGTAACTCTTCTGCAAAGGAGGAGCATTCTCTCCTTAGGTGGAGAAGTGTTTCTTCTTCAAGTTCTTTGTTGTTGTTTAAAGAAAAAACAAAAAAACCAAAAAACCAGAGTGCACAGTCAGCATTCACCTTCTGACTCAGAGTTGTCACAGTTCCAAGTCTCTCAGAGTCCCAATCTTCACCAACTGTCTGGGCTTCATCAGAGATCTTCTTGTGCTTCTTTAAAAAAAAAAAAAAAAAAGGAAGTATGGCAAAATCAAGGTGATGTACCTATGGAATGGGAAAAATGCAGACGGTGTTTAGTCTGTAGTCAGACACGAGCTGTAATCTGAGCCGTGAGAGGCCTGTGCTACCGAGTAAACTTGTGGATTGGAACCCAGAGACGCGTCTTCTTGTGCCCTTCTACTCCCCTGGTGACTTGGACAAGTGACATAATTTGTGTGGGCCCATTTTGACATCTTTAAATACTATAACCATTTCCCCATCTACCTTTCAGGGTTGTCAGGGGATCTGAGAGATGCATGGCTTTAAAACTGTATTCCCACCATCAGAAGTATTTTTAAAACTTTTCATTTATATGACACCAGATTGAAGCAGGGAATGTAAGCCCTAACTTAGAAAGGATATCGTTTCATGCATTTCACAGAAAGCTTGTCTGTCTTCTTGAGGTCTGAGAGGAGGAACCCAGAAATCGTGCTCAAGACTCTATCCGTTCCTGATATTCTCTTGTTGTTACATGTTTTGTTCTCTGTTATAAGAATTTGAATATGCTGTAAATATTCAGTAGCAGGGGCAGGTATGGAAGTGTAAGTGTGATTCTGTTAGCATTTTTGAGTCCCAGAGGAAAAAATGACTCAGGCAGATAGATCCTTTTGGATCTGAGATGTAGGCTGTTTTTCAAAGAGGGTAGAGATCTACCAGTTTGAGTTCAGAGACTTCATGAGAGACTCTAGAAACTTAAGTGGCAAATGGAGGTGTAAAAATTGTCCAGGGTTTTCTTTCTTTTTAGAAGATTTTATTTTATTTTTTTAAGTAATCTCTACACCCAATGAGGGGCTTGAACTCAAAACTCTAAGATCAAGAGTCACATACTCTACCAACTGAGCTAGCCAGACGCCCCTTGTCCAGTTTTCTATAATCAGTTATGAGAGGGGAAAATATTAGCAAATGACCTTGGCTCACTATTGAGGGTTGTATCCTTGACCTGAGTCATGATGGAAGTTAATCATGATCATGACCAACAAGATAGAGCATAACAAGTAAGAACTGTATGTTTATGGAACAGCTAAAAATTGTTTTTAATTTTATTTACGTTTTTAACTTCCTGGCATTTAAATAATTCCACTGCCTATGCAAAAAGCTCTAAGTTTCTACAACATAGATTCATAGCACATAGAAACACTCAACTGGATCAGATATTTGGTCAATAAACTTAATATGTTCCTCGTGGTAAATAATAAACATTTACTTAACAGTCGCTTAAAAGATATTTATGGGGGAAACGGAATGATCTCGTCTTACAAACCAAGCAAAACAAACAGAACAAACAAGGCAGTCTTAAGGTATTTGGATGCCCTCTTCCCTTTCTGAATATTACAAAAAAGCACGTAAAACTCGATGATTGCACAGACCACCTTTGCCACTTAGCAGCAGTGGACCTTTGGAAAGATGACCTCTTTGAGCTTCTCCTCTAGTATCACTAGCCTCATAGGTTATCCTAGGGTTTAACAGGAATGGCACCTTGCTCCTAGGAGCCACTCGGGGACTGATAGGGTCCCTTACTGTGTTCCCACTCTTGTATATGAACAGGGATCCTACAAAAATTGAGGAAGTAGGCCTGCTGACTGACTGACTGACTTTCTTTCTTTCTCTCTCTCTCTTTCTTTTTTTCTTTCTTTCTCTCTCTCCCTTTCTTTCTCCCTTTCTTTCTTTCTTTCTTTCTTTCTTTCTTTCTTTCTTCCTTCCTTCCTTCCTTCCTTCCTTCCTTTCTTTCTTTCTTTCTTTCTTTCTTTCTTTCTTTCTTTCTTTTTACGATTTTACTTCTTTGAGAGAGAGCAAAAGGGAGAGAACGAGTAAGGTGAGGGCCAGAAGGGAGAAACAGGGTTTCCACTGAGCAGGGAGCCCAATGTGGGGCTCAATCCTGGGACTCTGGGACCACTAACTGAGCCAAAGTCAGATGCTTAACTGACTGAGCCACCCAG
The DNA here is from genome assembly GCA_004023965.1 of Spilogale gracilis. Classification (NCBI taxonomy): domain Eukaryota; kingdom Metazoa; phylum Chordata; class Mammalia; order Carnivora; family Mephitidae; genus Spilogale; species Spilogale gracilis. The sequence continues at coordinate 13,079 of PITA01022336.1, read as the reverse complement.
GTACCCTACCTGTAGACATTACTTCTGGAACCTGAGGTTTGGATGGATATCCTTGGTGGTAACCCATTTGGCCACATATGTGAGTCTAGTTCTGGACTGTCTTCTTTTCCACTGACCTTTTGTCGTTGCTATACTGTCTTGACTACTGTAGCTTTATAGGATTTCTTGAGATTGGATGGATGGTATTATTTTTCCAACTCTGGGTTTATTTTTCCAAAATACTGATTAAAAGTGGCGAGAGTAGACATTTTTGTCTTGTTCTGATCTTAAGGGAAAGTGTTTAGTGTGTCATCTTTTTTTTATGATTTTTATTTATTTATTTGACAGAAACAAAGGAAGAGAGGGAACATAAGCAGGGGGAGTGAGAGGGAGAAGCAGGCTTCCCGCCGAACAGGGAACCCAATGTGGGGCTTGTTCCCAGGGCTCCAGGATCATGACCTGAGCTGAAGTCAGACGCTTAATGACTGAGCCATGCAGGCTTCCCAGTTTGTCATCTTTAAACATGTTAGCGGGGCACTTAGGTGGCTCAGTCGGTTGGGTGTCTACCTTGGACTCAGATCATGATCCCAAGGTCCTGGGATCAAGCTCTGCATCAGGCTCCCTGCTTGGTGGGAAGTCTGCTTCTCCCGCTCCCTCTGCCTGCCACTCCCCTGTTTGTGCTCTCTTTCTCTGTCAAATAAATAAATAAAATCTTTAAAAAAAAATACGATGTTAGCTATAAGGGTTTTTGTTTTTGTTTTTTTTAAATAATGGACCTCATTCTTTAGAACAATTTTAGAGTTATAAAAATTGAGCGGATAGTACAAGAGGGTTTGCATAATTCCCCACACCTAGTTTCACCTCTTATTAATGCCTTACATTAACATTGCATTTGCATAAAATGAGTCAATATATTATTATTAACTAATGTCCATAGTTTATTCAGATGCCCTCATTTTTTACCAAATGACCTTCTTCTGTTCTGAGATCCCATCCAGGATACCATGTTACATTTCATAATCATGTCTGTTCAGGTGCCTCTTGGCTGTGGAAGTTTCTCAGACGCTCCTCATTCTTGGTGACATTGACACTTTTGAGGGATACTGATAAGGTGTGGTGTAGGATACACCAGACTTAGTCTGATGTTTTTCTTGTGGTAAGACTCGGCTTATGGGTTGCTGGGAGGAAGACCACAGAAGTGCAGGACCTCTTGCCTCCTGTCGTATCAAAGGTATGTGCTTTTGCCATGACTTGTAACTGTTGATGTTGACCTCGATTGTCTCAGATGTGTTTGTCAGGCTTCTCCACTGTAAACTTACACCTTACCCCCCATCCCCATTTCCATACTCTACTCTTTGGAAGGGAGTCCCTACTTACAGCCTAACCCCCTCTTCAAAGACAGAGTATCTATATAAACAATTTGGACTCTGTACAGGAGTTTGTCTCTTCTCTTGTATTTATGAGTTTATGTAATTATTGTATTTTTTTAGCTTCGATCCAAAACTACTTCATTTATTTTGTTTCTCAAACTTTCCCTGTTTTGGTCATTTGGTTCCTGTGCCTGTGTTTCAGTGACATACCCTGTCAATGGCATTGTTTTTTGTTTGTTTCTTCAAGCGATTCCTTAGTTTCTGATGCTCTTGGCTGCTTTAGGCTCATGTTGTGTATTCCCAGCCCCATGAGAGTCAGCCTATTTCTCCAAAGAGCCCTGGCTCTTTTTATTGGAGAATAGGATGAGAAACCAAGGTCTGCATGCTAAGTGTGCTCATTGCTACTGAAGTGTTGCTTCGTTAAATGCCTTCCCCGTTGAGGAAGCACAGAAATACAAGTATGTTTCCCAGCCTGTGTATGTACACTTACCTATATGTAACCATCTGTATTTATCGTAAGCAAAATTCAAGTGCATACTGATGTTTCTCTCTCATCCATTATCACATGGATTGCCCTAGCCTATTCTTTTTTTTTTTTTTAAGATTTTATTTATTTGACAGAGAGAAACACAGCCAGAGCGGGAACACAAGCAGGGGGAGAGAGAGAGGGAGAAGCAGGCTTCCCGCCGAGCAGGGAGCCCGATGTGGGACTCGATCCCGGGTCTCCAGGATCATGACCTGAGCCAAAGGCAGTCGCTTAACCAACTGAGCCACCCAGGCGTCCCAACTCTAGCCTGTTCTTAAATTCCCACTCTGACAGTGAGAATTTGGCTGCTGCCTTTCGTCATCATCTCAGTTGTTCAGTTCCAGTATACACACACACACACAAGCAGTATCTGAATTGTCAACTCTGACTCCCACTGAAAAGAGCAGTATCAGGGCAGCTGGGTGGCTCAGTTGGTTAAGCATCTGACTTCGGCCCAGGTCATGATCTCAGGATCCTGGGATCGAGCCCTGCATCAGGCTCCCTGCTTGAGGATTCTCTCTCACCTTCTCCCTCTGCTCCTCTCCATGGTCGTGCTCTCTCTCAAGTAAATAGTAAAATCTTAAAAAGAAAAGAAAAGAAAAGAAAAGAATTGTATCAAATAGAATTTCATTTTAATTTCATTCTAACTTTGTCTTGAGTCTTACAGATTTTGCTCATTTCCAAAGTCACGAAAATCAGCACCTTCTCTCTGTCCCTCCCAATGACAGTGTTATACACTTGTAGTACAGCTAGACTCTCACCACAGTGTGCATTCCTCTCCAGAACCCTCCGCCTCCGAAATGATTTTTTTTTAATTTACATTCATTAAGGCTCACTCTTTGTGCTCTAGAGTTCTGTGGGTTTTGATGATTGCATAATGTCATGTATCTGCCATTATAATACCACAAAGAGTGTTTTTAGTGCCCTAAAAATTCCGGGCCTCACCTACTCATCCCTCCCCTCTTCCTCCTGAACTCCTGGCAACCACTGATCATTGTATTCTCTCAATAGCTGTGCCTTTTCCTGAACATCATGTAATTGGATTCGTACAGTATGGAGCCTTTTTAGACATGCAGGGTGTTAAGAAACACAGGTTGATTATCTATGAATCAGTCAGTCAGCCCTGAGCATATTATCACCAGGAAAAATAATGGGAAATGTGTTTTGTTGTTACCTTATTTAGCAAGGGTTCCAATGTAGCTTACATTTTTTTTAAGTAAGTAAACTTTTTACTGGGGGTCTAGGAAAACTGGCGAGGGTTTTATTTTCATCCTATTGTAGGATTGTTTAATGCCTGAACTAAGATAACGTATGTTAGTTATGCTTTTAGATCGTGTCTTCAAATTAGGGCTCATGGTGTCTTCTCTGAGCTCCATGATTTTTTTTTTTTTTAAGATTTTATTTCTTTATTTGACAGAGAGAAACACAGCTAGAGAGGGAACACAAACAGGGGGAGTGAGAGAAGGAGAAGCAAGCTTCCTGCTCGGGCTCAATCCCAGGACTCTGGGATCACGACCTGAGCCGAAGGTAGATGCTTAATGACTGAGCCACCCACGCGCCCCTCCATGATTTTTTTTTAATGACTTTTTAAATTTTGTGTTTCTGTGCTGGTGATAATATTTAGAAATTTAAAAAATATTCTGGATCATCAGAATGACTATGATGCTGTGTCTTGCCATCCAATTCCAGCCCGTATTTGTATATGTGTGTATAGTTGTCCTTGATCCCAGCAGTCCTTGGTTCATGAGAAAAGAAGGTACACTCAATATAGAATGATGTCTTTGCTTCTGGGAGAAGGCCAAAGGCTGTCACCGTGCAGCGTCTAAAAGGTGTCTCCACAGCTAGAGTGAAGACTAGCAGGATGAGCCCAGAGTATATGTCTCATTCACATTTCAAGAGCAACTTAGTATTAACAACACAAGCTTTATTTGTCAAAGTTAAACTGTTGTTGTAAGTAGAATTTTACTTTTATATAAAGCTTTTACTTTTGATATGAATATTTGTATTGAGAACTTTGGAATATGGAGCCATAAAGCAAGAATCCAGATGTGTGGTTATATTTAATGACATAATTTAAACAAGATGATTAAGGCTGAGGGGCGTCGAAGAATTTGTTCTTTAACTTTCTAACTATATGCAACTCAAGATAGCAAAACAATGGCTTAGCGCATGGCAAGTTTTCAGTAAATATTAGTAGCTGATGTTACAGTTTTACATAATAGGCACTTTCTGTGATACGCTAGTCTAGCCTGGCTGTCTTCCCTTCCCCACATTTTGGCGTTCACTCGATCCCGCAGCTCCGACAAATTGCCCTCTCCCTCCACTCACCCTCCACAGCCAAAGCAACTATTAGCATGGCCCCCACTGACTCCCCAGCTGCCACTGCACCGGACGCGGTCTGTCTCACCCCACTGTTCGACAGGGCAGCCCTCTGTGGTGGCATACTTCTCTTCATCTTTCTGCTACATACCTCCTCTTGAGCTTTTTGCTCTTCTTAGTCTTTAAACACTAGTGTTCTCTGAGATTCCCCCTTTACCCAAACCTCTTTTTGTTTACTCTATGGTTCTTAACACTAATTTTTAAATTAACATGCAGCAACATTGACTTTGTTAATGTTAACATTGACTTTTATATACGCATAGCATGGCGAATTTTAACACATGTATAGATTTGTGTAACCACTCCCACAAATAGGACACAGAACAGAGCCATCTCTCCAAAGACTCCCTTGTCCTTTTGTTTTCACAGCCATACCCTGCCCCATCCCTACCCCATAGCAACTACTATTGACTGCTCTGTTCTCCATCACTTCAGGTGTTTTTGAAAATATCATATAAATGGAATCATATGTGGGAACTTCATTAGTATTGCACTTTCATGTTTCTGTTGTGTGTGTTTTTTTTTTACTATATGTCTTTGTATGGACAGTATTCATGGTTACTAGGGTTGACAATATATATGCTTAACATTCTACAGACTACTTAGAACTGGTATTTTACTACTTGAAATCAAGCACAGAAGCCTTAGCAGCATGCAGCCCATCTACCCTGCCCTGTGTGGTGTCCTTGTCTGTGTATTACCTTTCTGTGCGCTGAGCACTAGACATTGTAAGTTTTGTTTTCAACTGTCAAATACTAAAGAGCTTAATTGGAGGAGATTCTATTCTATTTACCCAGGTATTTATTACTTCTGTTGCTTTTCCTTCATTTCTGATGTTCCCACATCACCTCCTGGGATGATTCCCCTTTACTTTACTGACAATAAAATCTTTTAGCACTTCTTTGTCCTAGAATGAATGTCTGTCTTTCCCCTTCACTCCTGAAGGGGACTTCCACTGGGTATGGAGTCCTGTCTTGGCATTCCTTTCTTTTCAGCAGGTTTAAAATCACTGTTATCCTTCTTTCTGGCCTCCCCAAATTCAGATAAGAACTACACAGTCTTTCAAATCTCCGTTCCCCTATAAGATCTTGCCTGGGTGGCCTGGTGAATTTAGCGTCTGACTCTTGATGTTGGCTCATGTCATGGTCTCAGGGCTGTGAGATCCAGCCCCACATCTGGCTCTGACAGGGAGACTCCCTCTCTCAGAGAGTCTGCTTGATATTCTCTCTCTCACCCCTCTGCCCCTCTTGGCCCCTCCACGCTCTCTCTGTCCCCCTCTCTCTAAAATTAAAAAAAAAGAAAAAAGCCTGTCTTTTCTTTCTTTTCTTTCTGCAGTGCCCAGCAGCTTGGGTACAACATATCTAGGTGTAGATTTCTGTGTGTTTATTGTCTTTGAAGTTTGCTGAGCTTCCTGAATGTGTAGGTTTATAGGTTGTTGTTGTGTTTTGCCACATTTAAGAAAACATCGACCATTACTTCTTCAAATATTTCTGCTGCCCCATACACTTTTCTTCTTTTTCTGGGATTTTGATGTTAGGGTTGTCTGACCTTTTGCCATTGTACCATAAGTCCCTGAGCCTTGTGGGGACCCATCCCCCACCGTACCCCATGAAGTCTCCTTTCTTCTTGCATAGATTAGATAATTTCTATGATCTGTCTTCGAGTTCACTGCTTCTTTCCTCTGACATCTCCATACTGCTGTTGAGCTCATCCAGACAGTTTTTCTATGTCATTTATTGTATTTTTCAGTTTCAAAATTTGCATTTGGTCCTCTTTTTTTTTTTTCTTTCTTTTTTTGAGAGAGAGCATGAATAGGGAGGGGCAGAGGGAGAGGAAGAGAAAGAGTCTGGAGCAGGCTTGACACCCAGCACAGAGCCCAATGTGGGACTCAATCTCACAACCCTGAGATCCAAACCAAGAATTCAACGCTTAACCAACTAAACCACCCAGGCACCCCCTTCATTTGGTTTTCTGTGTTTTTCTCTTTCTTTGCTGAAATTTTGTGCCTTGTCATTTGTTTCAACAGTGTTTACTTTTACTTACTGGGGCATGTTTGTGCTCATTACTTTAAAGCCCTTGGCAGATAACTCCAAAAACTGTGTTATCTCAGCACTCGCGTCATCTTTTCTTACACAATTGGAGATCTTCTGGGTCTTCCTATGCTGAGTGATTTTGGATTGTATCCTGGATGTTTTCATTCTTATGTTATGAGATACTGATTCTTATTTAAATCCTACAGGGATGTTGATGTTTCTCAGTTTAGCATGCATTTGACCTGATTGTTTTGAGGCCCCAAGTTCCAACTAGCTTTCCATGGGTTGTGGTTACAGTGTCAACTAAGTTTTCAGCCATCACAGTGCTATTTGGATCTGTCACATTTGTGTGTGCACCAGTGGCCAGTCTGGGAGTGGATGTTTTTCTTTTCTGCAGTTCATATCCACAGATGCACAGCTTAGAGGGGTCCTGGAATTCAGAAACAACCTTAAGCACTTTTCTTCCTAATCTCCTTCCTCCGCATGGTCTTCTTGGGGCTTTTTGGTCTCTAGGGCTCCCTTTTTTGTTCCTCCAGCCCCAAATCTGGGGCTTTAGTTACCCTGCTCTGCTATACACTTCTCACTATAGATCTTGTTCTTCTTGTTTTCTTCAACCTGATCTGAGTCCGATTTTTTATTCTTTTGGCTTTTTGTTTAAAATTTTTCTCAAGCCGGGACGCCTGGGTGGCTCAGTTGGTTAGGCGACTGCCTTCAGCTCAGGTCATGATCCTGGAGACCCGGGATCGAGTCCCACATCAGGCTCCCTGCTCGGCGGGAAGCCTGCTTCTCCCTCTCTCACTCCCCCTGCTTGTGTTTCCTCTCTGGCTGTGTTTCTCTCTGTCAAATAAATAAAATCTTAAAAAAAATTTTTTTTTTTCTTAAGCCTACAGAGAAGCTGAAAATATGTGCTTCTTGCATATCTGGTCACTGTTCGCCTACATTGACCAGTGTTTACCATTTTACACCATTTTCTTCCTTTTTTTATATACTTTGTTTTCCAGCAATTCATATAAAAGTCAGGTGAATGTGTCTCCTAAATACTGCAATGTGCATTTCCCGAGAACTAGCAAGTTCTCCAACATAACCATGGTATCATTAGCAGCCAGGAAACCTGACTTGGACCTGAAATATTGCTGAACATAGAGCCCATATTTAAATTTCTCCAGTTGCCCCAGCAATATCCTTTAACCACTTTCTTTTTTTGAGGTGTTTTTCTCCAGGATTCGTTCATATTTTACACAGTGCATTTAGTTGTCATGTGTCTTTATTATCTTTGAATTTAAAACATCTACCTTTTTTTTTTTGTTTTAGAGAGAGGGAGAGTATGAGAGTGAGGGGAGGAGAGGGGAGGGGCAGGGAGAGGGGGAAAGAGAATCCCAAGCAGACTCTACGCCCAGCACAGAGCCCAACACAAGGCTCAATATTACGACCCTGAGATTCTGACCCGAGCCAAAATCAAGAGTGAGACATTAACCGACTGAGCCCCCCGGGCACCCCTTCGCCATTGATGTTTGTTAAAAGTCCATTGTGGGATTTCCTACAATCTGAAGTTTCCTGAGTGTGACCTTATAATTAGATTCAAGTTAAACATTTTCAGTAAAAGGACCACAGAGGTAAATTTGTGTACTCCTCATTGCATGACATCAGGAAACCTAAAGTGACAGTGTGTCTCAGTATTGCCGACCCTAAGTTTACTCTCTTGGTTAAGGTGGATACCTGCTGTGTTTCTTCATTGTAAATGTACCTTTTCCTTCATTGGGAAAGGGGAAATTTATGGGGTGATACTTTGAGACTATGGACACACTGGTTCCCAGCAGCCCTTTACCCAGTGGTTGGGTGGGTTTTTTTTTTTAATTGAAGTACTGTTGACGCACAATGTCAAATTAGTCTCGGAAACAAAATCGTGATTTGGTAACTCCATATGTTGGGCTGTGCTTACCAGAGGTGTGGCTGCTGTCTTCACCACGCAACACTATTATCATACTTCTGACTTTATTCCCTATGCTGTATCTTTCACCCCTGAGGCTTACTTATTCCATAAACGAAAGCCTGGACCTCGCACTTCCACACATTTTGCCCATCTCCTGTCCTACACCCCCCCGACAATCCTGAGTTTGTTTCCTGTATTTAGGGAACTGTTTAAGCTTTTTTGTTGTTTGTGTGTTTGCTTTATATTTTTAGAATCCGCATATAAGTAAAATCATATGATGTTTGTCTTTCTGTTTTTGACTTATTTCACTTAGCATCATGTCCTCTAGGTCCATCCACATCATCAACCAAATGGCAAGATCTCATTCTTTTTGTGGTTGAGTAATACTCCATTATATATATATACACACCATACCTTCTTTATCCATTCATCTGTCAATGGACTCTTAAGTTGCTTCCATGTCTTGGCTATTATACGTAGTGCTGCAATAAACACAGGGGTGCATATATCTTTTCAGATTACTGTTTTTTCTTTGGGTAAATACCCATTGGTAGAATTACTGGATTGTATAGTATTTCTATTTTAAAATTTGTGAGGACTCTCCATACTGTTTTCTGTAGTGGCTATACTAATTTACATTCCCGCCAGCAGTGCATGAGATTCTCTTTTCTCTGCATCCTTGCCAACACTTGTTTGTTCTTGTCTTTGTCTAGCCATTCTGACAGGTGTGCCTCATTATGATTTTGACTTGTTCCCCTCCTCGATGATGAGTGATGTTGAGCATCTTTTTGTATGTGTCTGCTTGCCGTCTGTATGTATTTGGAAAAATGTCTTCTTATGTCCTCTTCCCATTTTTGATCAAATTATTACTGTATTTTTAGTGTTGAGTTGCATAAGTTCTTTACACATTTAATAATAATCCCTTTCATATGTGTCATTGCAAATATTTGTTCACCCTGCAAAAGCTTTTTGTTTTGGTGTAGTCCCAGTAGTTTGTTTTTGCTTTTGTTTCCCTTGTCTCAAGAGGTATATCAAGAAAAATGTTGTCAAAGAAATTTGACGTGTCAGAGAAACTCCTGCCCCCATACCCAGGGGTTTTAACATTTACTGATGATCCTTCCCTAAATCAATCATTATATAGGTTGCTACAAAATGGTGTGAAGCTTTGACTTTTCATGGGTGGTAAAACTATACAGAAAAGCCCAGAAGCAATTATATAAAAGTCATAATGGCAGCTACTTTGGGGGAAGAGGGAGGAGGTAGTGATGAGATAGTTGGGGGGCATGGGAAGCAGGAAGGAGAAAAAAGGGTGTTGAGGTGCTCGCAGCCATGTGTTTCTTGACCAATGTGGTTGTTAAACGGACATATTTACTTTGTAATAATTCACTGAACTCTGTACATCTGTTTTCCATGCACGTATTTATCCTGTATGTGAGAAAGGTTAAGATTTTAGCATGGAGGGGTGCCTGGGTGGCTCAGTTGGTTAAGTGACTGCCTTCGGCTCAGGTCATGATTCCAGAGACTCGGGATTGAGCCCCACATCGGGCTCCCTGCTCAGCGGGAAGCCTGCTTCACCCTCTTTCACTCCCTCTGCTTGTGTTCCCTCTCTAGCTGTGTTTCTCACAGTCAAATAAATAAAGTCTTTAAAAAAAAAAAGATTTTAGCATGGAAGTTTCACAATAATATTTACATATGTGTTTCAAGGATTCATTGCTCATCGTGACTTATTTAATATTATATGTTATTTTGCCATGACTTAATCTGGATTTCTCTTTTTTCCATTTAATTCTTCATTATCTGAAAATACTTTATGTAATTTTTTCTAGGAAAAAAAAGTATATATACACACATATGTTATAATGCTAATTGTCTTTAAAATGTTTTTCTGAGGGGCACCTGGGTGGCTCAGTCGATTGGGCTTCTGACTCTTAGTTTCAATTCAGATCATGATCTCGGGGTCCTGAGATTGAGCCCCGCTGTAGGCCTCCATGCTCAGCAGGGAGACTGCTTGGGATTTTCGCCTTCTGTCCTCTAATGCTCCCCCTACTCAAGTGCGGGCATACTCTCCCTCTGTCTCAGATAAATAAGTTAACTTAAAAAAAATGTTTTTCTAAGGTACATGTATCATTTCTGTTTTTCTCCAGCTCTGAATACTTCTGATGCTTTCTATAAATGCAAGCTAGTCCAGCAGATTATACCCTCTGGCATTGAATATTAGCGCGGTGTGGGGCAAATGCACTCAGCCACTTAGCCCTCTAATCAGATGTGTTTTGCATATGTTATTTACTCCACTTGATCTGTCTTCCTGCCGCTGAGTTTGTGTTTTGACAGTTCAGAGCTATAATGGCTGACGAAGTGTCCAGGTGATATTGCTAAATTTGCCATGGAGAGAAATGTAGGAAGATGGTCTTGCAGGATCTTAAAACAGGAGTTGTAGGGCAGCCCAGGTGCTTTTGCAACACAGTGAGGTTAAAGACAGGCAGGCACTTAAGGATTTGGGGCAATTCTCTGATGCTCTGAAGGGTGTCACAGACATAACTGTAACATGGGACGAGAAAACTGAAAAATGAGTGAGTCGGGGCTGGATGACACTCTAGCCCAAGGCTTGGCGGTGGCTCAGGGGCCCCAAACAGATGTGAGTTGTTACCTCTGCAGAATCCTGCAAGAATTTGACTGACACACATTCTGCAGTTCCGTTCCAGTTAGCGTTCCTATTTCCTGCAGAAACCACCCCGGTGAGCGCTTCCCAACTCCCTCTCATCCATGAGCTTCCACCACAGCTTGGCCAGATTTTGAATCCTTAGGTCACAGCCTGTGTCCCTCACAGGCTAAATATTCAGTATTTCACACTACCATTTGATTGCATCAGAATGTTTTTTCCTAAAATTCAGAAATTTCACAAGATCTTTCTAGGCCTTTCTTAAGACCGTTGTTCAGACCTCAGTGAGGTTTTTTGTTTTTTGTTTTTGACATGAAGATTCAAGTGTTTTGTCAGCTCAAGGAGAATTCATTATTTATTCAGTCATTGTTCCTCCTTCTGTGTTTCTGGAATTTTTTCTATCCCTGTCATTTTTGGTTTTCCCCTCCTGTATTTTGTCTTCTCTAACATTTTTCTGTGACTTCTGGGAAATCATTCAGGCATGTTGTCTAAATCTTGTATTTAGATTGCCATCTGTTTAATTGCCTTCCTTGTGGTTTTTGACAATTGTATTTCTGTCTGGATGCAGTGTGTCTAGTAACAAAATTGTTCCCTCAGTGTGGCTCTGTGTTCCAGTTGCACTCAGTTACTGTCTTTTTGAATCTTGTTTTAAAAAAAGAAACTGGTTCCTCAAGATTTTTGCTTCTCTGGAAGGAATTGTCTTCTCTCAGGGTAGAAGTGAGGAAGGGAGAGGATTATCCCACTTTTTGAGCTCTTTGTTTACATCTGCTGCCCGTTTGCTCCTCCGTATAAAGGAGATCAGTGTCCCTCTGCTTTTAGAAGTGGGGAACGTTTGGGATGCCTGGATGGCTCAGTAGGTAAAGTTATCTGCCTTTGGCTCAGGTCATGACCCTAGGGTCCTGGGATCAAGCCCCACCTTGGGCTCCCTGCTCAGTAGGGAGTCTGCTTCTCCCTCTCCCTCTGACCATGCTCCCTGCTTGTGTCTGTCTGTCTCTCAAATAAATAAATCAAATCTTTGAAAAGAAGAAGAAGAAGAAGAAGTGGGGAAGACTCCTCTATGTCAGCATAGGCTTCTGGGACAATTTTAGGCTCAGATGAGGGAAGAAGGATAGGAGCCTGTGCTTTCTGCTTAGACTCATTCACCTGTCCCTGCTGAAGATGAGAATAGGTGTAGTAGCTAAGGGAGGGGGTGGTTCTCCTAGGCCTCCTAAGCCGGAGCGGGTCCCAGAGATTCTGTTTGGGTGTGCTGGAGTTCTCCACCAACTGCCCCGTTGTGGACCCACAAGCGAGTTATAGCTTCTTCTTTGCTGAGTCTCAGATTTCCTTCTGTTCCCAGTTTCTGGTACATATTTGACCTCTTTTCCTTGTGATGTTGTTACCCCCCTTCTAAGTCTCCCTTGTAGGGAATAGAGGGGTTTAAATGAACACCATTACCCCCTCAAGAAAAGCTCTTTGGGCACGTGAGTGGTTCAGTGGGTTAAAGCCTTTGCCTTCCGCTCAGGTCATGATCTCAGGTCCCCTTTGCTCAGCGGGGAGCCTGCTTCCTCCTCTCTCTCTGCCTGCCTCTCTGCCTACTGTGATCTCTCTGTCAAATAAATAAATAAAATCTGAGAGAGGAGTTCAAGATGGCGGAAGGCCAGGTGACCGCATGTCGGGGAGTTCCCTGAAGAAAGCTGAATTCCAGCAAAAAAAACACTATAGGACCACCGTGAACACCCATGAAATCAGCCTGAAATGTGATATTTCGCACTTTTGGATCACCATGGGAGACAAGGACCATCGGCAAAAAGGTAAAAACAAGTAAGAGGGACCGGAGGCTTGCCCCCAGAGACAGGGGAGTGGGGGAGGAAGTCCGCAGAGCTGAACCATTGAAAGCAAACTCTCCAAAACGAAAGTGCTCTGTGAGTGAGGAACAACAGCAGATTACGGCCTGAATCGGGGCGAGACAGAAAAGGGAACACAGCGGAGCCCGCGGCAAGGCAAGGAGACTTTTTAAATTTTAAATTTTTTTTTTTTTCCGCTGCTGGCGCCAGCGCCGCCGCCATTGCCGCCGCCGCCGCCACCCCCGCAGCTGCTGCGAGAGGGACGGGCATGGATTCTATTTTTACGCCGCTGCCTTTCTCTCCCGTTTCTCTCCACCCCGTGGGCCGCGCAGACCCCCCCAGGGAAGGCGATTTTACAGACTTGCGTGGGACCGGAAAGG
>PITA01022335.1:0-30550 GCA_004023965.1 Spilogale gracilis | reverse complement strand
ATAGAAAGAGTCTGGAAGTTTTCCTTCCATTTCTATTTTTTGAAAGAGCTTCAGGAGAATAGGTGTTATTTCTTCTTTGAATGTTTGGTAGAATTCCCCAGGGAATCCGTCTGGGCCTGGACTCTTGTTTTTGGGGAGGTTTTTGATCACTGCTTCAATCTCATTACTAGATATAGGTCTATTCAGATTGTCAATGTCTACCTGTTTCAGTCTTGGTAGTTTATAGGTTTCTAGGAATGTATCCATCTCTTCTAGGTTGATAAACATATTGGCATATAATTGTTGATAGTAATTTTTGATGATTATTTCTATTTCCTTGGTGTTAGTCGTGATCGCTCCCCTTTCATTCATGATTTTGTTAATTTGGGTCTTCTCCCTTTTCTTTTGGGTTAGTTTGGCCAATGGTTTATCGATCTTCTTGATTGGGCTTATTGATTGGGCTGGATATTGTTCTAAACTCTTGGGTTACAGTAGTAAGCAAAACAGACCAAATCTCTACCCTCATGGCATTTCCACTTGTTGGCCATCTGAGCTCCATAATTAAGTTAGGCTCACTACCCTTAACTTATTCAGAGCTTGCAAGTATACTTGGAGTACCATACAGGAAAAATTTTAAGACTGTAGGACACTGATACTGCTATCATATAGCAAAATACATGGCATGGTGGAGGGCAAGAAAACAAGGGAGGATTAGAAAGAAAGGTGTGCTTCCAGAATAAAATGGAATTTGCCAGAGATATTGGTATTAGGCAGAGGGGAATAAAGGGCTCATAATAAAGAGAAAAGGACTCTAACATGTAAAGGAAAAGAGGTGTGACACAGCATGAAACACTAATTCAGAAAATACAAGGTGCCTCAGTATGGACTTACAGATAGACTAAGTCAGAGCAGCTGGCAGAGTTCGGACCCTGGAGGGCTGTGTAATCAATGCTAAGAAGTTTAGACCTGACATGATAGAAGCTATTGGAGAAATCTGTCAAACTAAGTGGATGAGGAAAAGTGAGAGAATTGGGTGTCTCTTGACAGACAAGAGTGGATAAAGGTTTGAAAAAAGTGTTAGGGGCACCTGGGTGGCTCAGTCGTTAAACGTCTGCCTTTGGCTCAGGTCATGATCCTGGAGTCCTGGGATCCAGCCCCACATTGGGCTCCCTGTTCAGTGGGAGGCCTGCTTCTCCCTCTCTCACTCCCCCTGCTTGTGTTCCCTCTCACGCTGTGTTTCTCTCTGCCAAATAAATAAGTAAAATCTTAAAAAAATAAAATAAAAAAGTGTTAAAGAGGATGAAATGTATTCTAAAGCAACTTTCCCTTACTAATTTTCTTTTAATTGATCCAGATCAGTTAGGAATACCTCAGTGATTTCTTAGAGGGTTTTAAAAAATAATAGAGTAAAACACTGAACTTCATAACACCAAAATCTGTTGATTCACTTTGATCCTGAAAACATGATGCTTTATTAAAGTTAACTAACATGTTTATGTTAATTTTTAAAAGATCAAATAATACCTATGTTATAGCAAATAATGTTTAGAATCCTAAGAAATTACATTAGCTTCATATCCAGACATTTTGGCTGGAACTAAAATATCAAATCATGAAGTCACATCATCTCAGAATCAGAAGATGTTAAAGGTCATCTAGTTCAACATCCAGATCAATGTAGGAGGCCATCCTTTCTATGACATTCAACTTATTTTAAAAAGTCTTTTTTATTCATCTAATGAACAATTGTAGAGTACCAACAACATTCAAGACTCTGTATCAGTCATTGGACATATGGGAGTTAAACAAACATAGTCTCTTTCTTAATGAAACTTACTTTTAAAAAATATATATTTTATTTATTTGACAGAGAGAAACACAGCCGGACAGGGAACACAAGCAGCAGGAGTGAGAGAGAGGGAGGCAGGCTTCCCACTGAGCAGGCAGCCCCATGTGGAGCTTGATCCCAGACTCCAAGATCACGACCTGAGCTGAAGGCAGAGGCTTAACCACTGAGCCACCCAGGCACCCTGAAACTTATTTTTTTTTAATGATTAATAGGGGAGCAATTACCAATTTGGACTGCTATTTCTCTTCCTATCACCACCATACTCCCTCCTCTCAACACCAGAAAAATGCAAACCATTCTACTGGTCAAATATGTCAAAATATGTCCTGGCACATTGTTCACTGCTCTTGGGAGTAGCATGAATTCTATTCATAGCCTAGTCTACTACTCAAGTCTTGAGCCATTCCAAATGTTCACACCTATCTCTCTCTGATTCTTTGTCTTATGGTTTACAAAAACCTATTGAACCTACCAGAAACAAGAACATGACTAAAGGTTCCCTAGTCATAAATTCAAAGGCCCAATTATTTTAATGATGCTAGCTTACACTTACATATACCTCCTTCCATAGTGACCCCCATTTAAAACAGTCATTGTTGTTATACATCTCTCACTATTCATGCAGGGTCAGTTCCTACAGATGAAACTTTTACCAATCTTTGTCCGGCTTACTCCTAGCTTGTTTCCTTCCACTATTATTAAAGTTGTTGAGGGTCTAATATGTTTAAACATATACCTGCGCTTTTCTGAGTTGTTTGGACTCAAGGACAATGGCTTGTGACTCTCAAAGATTTCAAAGACTATTCTAGTATATACTTTTAATTCTGACCCATATTATTTTTTTAAGTAAATTCCACCTCCAACATAGGGCTTGAACTCACAACCCCAAGATTAAGAGTTGCATGCTCTACCAACTGAGCAGCCAGGTGCCCCAACTGACCTGTATTACTCCTACTTTCTCACATAACTAGTAGTTTTATAACAAGATTCTAGTTTACTTTTAATAAATATGAACTTCCATTTTACAGACATATATAATCATTTATAGAGAAAATAAGCATCGAAACAACTATGTATAATAAATGCAGGATTATATTTTTAGATGCCTATGACTGATTTTTGTTTTGGATATATCTAAGTCTGAACTGCAAATATGGAAGCCATTAGCAATACCTAGCTATACTAAATATTTAGTTCCTCAGTCACAATAGCTATACTATAGGAGCTCAGTAGCCACTAGCCATACGTGGCTAGAATACTGGGCAGCACAGACACAGAATGTCTCCACCACCACAGAGTTCTGTTGGACAACATTTTGCTAGATAGTATAACTGGTGAAACATATCTATCAGAGAGAATGATATGCTGAAGACCTGACTAAAGACCTTTAGGTTGTTAAATCCAGGCTTCTTTGCCTCATGAACAAAATAGAATAGGTAAATGTTTAATTTTCTTGTTCTTTCTTCTCCTTTATTGCACAACAAATATTTATTATTGACAAATTTAAAATACAAAGAAGTAGTGGGGCGCCTGGGTGGCTCAGTTGTTGAGCGGCTGCCTTCGGCTCAGGTCATGATCCCCGAGTCCTGGGTTCGAGCCCCACATCAGGCTTCCTGCTCCTCAGGAAAGCCTGCTTCTCCCTCTCTCACTCCCCTTGCCTGTCGCTCAACCAACTCTCTGGCTGTGTCTCACTCTGTCAAATAAATAAATAAAATCTTTAAAAAAAAATAAATAAAATAAAATAAAATACAAAGAAGTAAAAGAAAAAGAAGTAAGTCATAAATCACCATAAATTAGATATGCTACCATGATGGAGAAATTCATTTCTAAATAGTCATTGATTCTTCCAATTTTCAGTTTAAGATAGCTTTTCCCTTGATTCTTTTAATGGGTAATACATTGATCTGCTATGAGAACTCCCAACAATCTATAGCAATTATACATATTCATCAAGTAATTATAATGTCTTTGAATTTAAAAAAAAATGAATTACCAAAGCACAGGTGCTCTACCCAGAGGGAAAAATGTAACACTTGAATGAAGAGCAGCTAATTTCAGCTATTAGGAAACTCAGGGAATCCCATTCTTTTATAAAAATATTCTCACACTTCCTTTGAAGAGCAGAGTGGGAAAATGTTGAGGAAATGAGGCCTTCCTGTTTCTGCCACATGTAGATAATAATCCAGCTGCATCTCCAAAATAACTATGGCTGGAAAGTTCTTTCAAAGATCTCCTTGCAGCTGAATATCAAAGGGGAAATTTGCATGTTTCTGAAACTATTGTTCTTGTGGTGAACAATGGACTTATGAGGGATCTCCTGGTTTTGTCTATAATAAAATAAATAAAGTTCAGTAATTTGAACTACTAGATCTCCCTGCAGACTTTTTCCTTTGCTTTTTTTTTTCTTTTTTATATGATGGCTATACAATAAGCAAGGAATGTTTTGATGAGAACAAGTTCCCTTCATTTATGTGAGGCCAAAGACCTCTGTAAAATCTTTGTTCTACTTGATAATCAGATTTTTTTTTTTGGTATATTTTTTTTTTTGGTGTCTTTGGTGTTATATCTTACTAAATACTGGTTTTTTTTTTTTGAAAAAAAGATTTTTACTTATTTATTTGACAGAGAGAGACACAGCAAAAGAGGAAACACAAGCAGGGGCAGTGAGAGAGGGAGAAGCAGGCTCCCTGCTAATCAGGGAGCCTGACGCGGGGCTCAATCCCATGACCTGAGCGGAAGGCAGACACTTAACAACTGAGCCACTCAGGCACCCTTAGATTTTACTAAATACTCTTTAGAGTACCTCTGAGAGTATTCCTCGACTCACATCTAAGAGTATGTCACAATAATGAAGGTCATACTTTCCTTTGCTGGGCAAAATATACTATACAGATGTTATGCCTTTATTAAAAATATAAATCTAAAGGAGCTTTAGACAATCAGTTCAGTCCATTCTGTTTCTAAAAAGGCGTCAGCTGGTGGTACCATCAAGTCACATTTTATGGTAGCAAGAAGTGGTGCAGTAGTTGAGAAATAACAAACAGAACAAGAACGGAGTTCTGGGTTCCAGCTTCAGCATTGTTTGAACATTGTTCCAACAGTACTTGCTCTCTTGGATGGGTCACTTCCTTAGAAAAGGATACTTTTACCTCATTGTTAAATTTAAGAGTTCAAAACCACTGAAACATTTCTCATATAATGTTAAGGAGTACAAGAAAGGGTAATGGTAGAAAAGCAATCAGTGAAAAAATACAATCAATACATACTAGTAAAAAAGATGAAACCTTCCAAATGAAAGTACATTAATTTAGCAAAGGAATTCTTTAATGTAGAATAAAGAAGTTTAAAACATGGAAATGCATATTTAATATGAGATATTTAAAATGTAAATCAAATTTAAATAAAAATTAAAAGCAAACAAAAAATTATACTTTCACAAGAGTATAAAATAGGGTGAGGGCTTTGGGTCTGGAGAGTGATTATCAGTCAGAATCAGAAAAATGTGTTGTGATTTCAAAGCTGGTAATTTGAAAGGATGTTTGGCGTCTGAGAGAGGTGAAAGGAAAGGCAGGATAAATATTTTTCCACAAACACTCCTAGATCAGGAATTTATGTAACTGACTAAGGCATGATACATAACAAGTTTTTTATGAGTCTAAAAAGATGTGACTAATTTCTGTGTAATTCTTTGTGCTGTACTTCTTCTCATGAAAGTAAAGCAGTGTTGTCTTCAAGTTTTAATATTTGGATAGTTTCCCACAGGGAATATCAAATATCAAATATTCTTCCATTTCCCTTCTCCTTCCACAGTTAAATCCTGGCTTCACGCCTCACCTATTACAGGACTGTGAGCAAGTTACCTAACCTCTGTCTTGGCTTCTCCACCTAGAAAATGGAGATACTAATAGCACTTATGACATAAAGTTGTTATAATGATTACACGAGCTAATGCAGATAAAGTGCAGCGCACAGTGCCTAGAACATAGTTAAGTCCTCAGTAAAAAGAAATCATTCAAACTATCACTGCTTTTCAGACCACAAAGATATTTCACAGGAACAAAGCAATGATGTATGTAGTTTGTCAACACACAAAGAGGAAAAATAGCCAATATGACAAAAGAGTGAACAACATTGTCCACTGATGTATGGCTCTAATTGGTAATGGATTCTGTACCTGTGGATTTCGTAGTTTTCTTTCTTTTCTTTTTCTTTCTTTCTATCTTTCTTTCTTTCTTTCTTTCTGTTTCTTCTTCTTCTCCTTTTTTTTTTTTTTTTGAGAGACAAAGAACAGGGGAGGGGCAGAGGGAAAGAATCTTAAGCAGGATCCATACTCAGCACAGAGTCCAACTCAGGGTTTGATCTCTTGATGCTAAGATCATGACCTGAGTTGAAATCAAGAGTTTAGTGTTTAACTGATCCATCCAGGCTCCTCTATCCTTGTGGATTTCAGATGACCAACTAAACACATGCAATTCCCAATAAACATACTTGTCTGCTTGACAAAGAAGCATTCTGTTGAACAGCGTTGTCCAGTAGAACTTTCCCTGATCACAGAAGTACACTATTTTTCTGTATTCAAGACAGTAGCCTCTAGCCAGATGTAGCTATCGAGTAACTATAAGTGGGTAGCTTAAGTGAGGAACTAAGTTTTTATTTTACTTTATCTTTTTTTTAAGTAGACTCCACGTCCACTGTGAAGTCCAACGTGCAGCCTGAATTCATGACCCTGAGATCAAGACCTGAGCTGAGATCAAGAGTCAATCGACTAAGCCACCCAGGCACCCCAATTTTACTTTATTTTAAACTTCAGTGGCCATATGTAGCAAGACTACCATTTTAGACAACATACCTATACACAGAAATAAATAGCATACTTAAGTCATATATTTAAGGCAAACTTCTCTTTTCATCACTTCCCATTACTCTAAAAATAAACTTAATTTCTGGTGAACCTTGCACTATACACACTCGGAAGACTGTAAGCAGTCCAGTTGGCCTAAAAAGAACCAAATAGGTACTTTAGCTGTTTTACACATTACAGGAGAGAAAGAGCTGGTAGTTTGAATTTAGCCAAGTTTATTGTCAGCTCAAACCAAAAGTGAACACTCTTCTGAGGAATATAAGAGAATCCTAGAGTCTCTAGAACATTTCATTCATAAAGTCCAGCATGTAATCAAAAACTCCTAGATTATAAGAAACAGAAAACATGACCCATATTTAGAAAAAAGACAACCAATGGAAAAAAATCCTGAGACGACTTAGATTTTGAAGTTAGCAGACAAGTATTTTAAAGCAGATATTATAATGATGCTCATTATAATGATGCTCAGAAAATATGCTCATGATGAATGAACAAATGTAATAAATCTCAGCAGAGAAATAGAAAATATAAAAATGTACCAAAGGGATATTCTAGAAATAAAAACTACATATGTAAAGTAAAACTTCAATATATCAGTTTATGGGCAAATTAGAAATGAAAAATGAACTTCAATATTTATTTTATATTTTTAAACTATAGGTGTAAGTGAACTTTAATAAAAAATAATAGAAAAAAAGAAAAAGAGAAGA
This sequence comes from Spilogale gracilis, assembly GCA_004023965.1. Classification (NCBI taxonomy): domain Eukaryota; kingdom Metazoa; phylum Chordata; class Mammalia; order Carnivora; family Mephitidae; genus Spilogale; species Spilogale gracilis. Next base: position 23,151 of record PITA01022335.1, on the reverse strand, counting down.
ATTATTTTGAAAATTTAATAGAGCCTTGAATATCTGTGGGAGAATAACAAAAAATTTCTTTGATAGATATGCATGTATTTATACATATATTTATACATATATTTGTAATCCCAGATGGGAGAAAAGAGAGATAATGGGGCAGGAAAAAATATTTAAAGAAATAATGACTGAAAATCTCTCAAATTTTATCAAATATATACATTTTAGCTTTTTAAGTTTTTATTTTAATTACAGTTAATTAACATACAGCATTATGTTAATTTCAGATATGCACTATAGTAATTCAACAACCACACATCACCTAGTGCTCTTATCACAAGTGCACTTCTTAACCCACATCACCTATTTCACCCATCCTCCACCCACCTCCCTTCTAGTAACCATCTTTTTGTTCTCTATGGTTAAGAGTCTGTTTCTCAATTTGTTTCTTTCTCTCTCTTTTTGCCTTTGTTTGCTTTGCTTCTTAAACTCCACATATGAGTGTAGTCATATGGTATTTTTCTTTCTCTGATTGACTCATTTCACTTAGAATTATACTCTATCCATGTCATTGCAAATGGAAAAATTTCAATAATTTTTGTGGTCGAATAATAGTCATATATATATACATACATACATCTATAACATCTGCTTTATGCATTGATCAATTGATAGACACTTGGACTGTCTTCATATCTTGGTTATTGTATATAATGCTGCAATAAACAGAGGAGTGCATGTATCCCTTTAAATCCATGTTTTTGTATTCCTTGGATAAACACCCAATAGTACGATTGCTGAATCATAGGGTCATTCTATTTTTAACTCAAAGATATAAATTTAAAGATTCCAGAAACTTAGCAAGCATCAAGCAGAACACACACACATACACACACACACACACACACACACACACACACACACAAATAACAAAAACTAATAAAATACAGTAAGATAGATGTCATAATATGCACATTATACCATCACACACATCATAGATCCATACATGTCATTAGGTGATGTATGTATTGTCACACTGTGTATGTATTGTCATATAAGTTGTATTGTACTTGATCTGCTTTCTAAACTAAACTGTGTTTCCTAAGGAAAGGAATTTTAATTGTCTCTCTTCTAGTTTCTGGAACATAGTACAGGAAAAATATGCATAAAATGATGAATGAATAAAGTGTCTTGACTTAAATCACAAAGAAAGTTAGTGGTGCAGCCAGAATTTAATCAAGTTTTTAATATTTCCCCCCAGCCGGCCACCATTACCCTGAGGTTCATCTTCTCTCTTACTTAGTTAGGGACACACAAACTTCTGCTTAGAAATTTAGGGATTTGTTTGCTATATCAAGTGAAAGTTAAAAAGGTTTTATGAAACTAATCTCCATGTTAAACCACTGAAAGACCTTAATAAAAACAGGGATTTAGATATAAATAAGGTGTATTCAAACTTGACCTCCTAAGTGGAGGAAAGATTAAGGTTGGACTTAATACTTCTGTCAGCACATTATGCAAGCAATTCCCAAAATTTGAATCATGCTCATAATATGAAAGAAGAAACATTCCTATCCTTTTCCTATTGGAAAGCTATCCTCAGAATGTATTTTAGGTCCTCAAAAACTTGAGGAGAAATTCATGGGTGTAGGTATTTCTGTGTACTCAGACAGGATTAATACTTTGAATAATTAAGATAATAAGAATCAAAATAACTAACATTTAATATGTATTTTATAAGTGTGGGCATTTTACATGAATTGCATTATATTAGCCTCTTGGCGGCTATCTAAAGTAAATACTATTATTGTTCCCATTCTTAAGTTTTGAAAGAATATGTCAAATGTCTAAGGTCATGTAGTCAGTAAAAAGATGAGCCAAGAATGCCACCCACTTTCTGGCCTACAAGCCAGGCCCCTCACCACTAAGCTACAGACCTCTCTTTTTCTGAAGTCAGTTTCTCACAAGGCCACGTTCAGTCCAGGACAAAGCAGTCTATCCTGCTGGCACATCAAGACATTCCTCAAGCTTTGGGCGCCTGGGTGGCTCAGTGGGTTAAAGCCTCTACCTTCATCTCAGGTCATGGGATCAAGGCCCATATCGGGCTCTCTGCTCAGCAGGGAGCCTGCTTCCTCCTCACCCTCTGCCTGCCTCTCTACCTACTTGTGATCTCTCTCTGTCAAATAAATCAATAAAATCTTTAAAAAAAAAAAAGACATTCCTCAAGCTTCACAAAGTGGTAAAGAAAATATAAAAAAAAAAGTTCTTTCATAAATAATAAGAAAATTGGGAGACATAAATTTGACATACTTAAAATAGGAATCATACAGACATTGACTTTATTGTAGACAAATGTTTCAGGCAAGATGATTTTGTGAGACAAAATTCTTGGGACTTAGATTGTATACATATTGTAGTTAAGCTGATCTCTTGGTTTTAATTTATGAGTATATTTTATTTAGAAACACAATTGTTTTCATAATATAGCAATAACAAAATTGTCACTCTGAATAAACAGGAATATATGTTTATATTGTACAGTAATTTGTTCCAAGGAGTTATTAAAACTGTAAACCAGGCTTTACAGAAGGTAGAGGAAAGTATGTTACTATCTCATCCTGCAGTGCACATGAAGATAGCAAAATGGGCAATTGCCTGCCAGGCATAGTATAAACTGTAATTGGAGGAAACTAAATAAAGAATCAAGATATCATGCCAAAACTTTAAAAGAAAACATTTTTGTTTCTGATATATTGTTAAGAATGTCAGAATAAAAAGACAATTAAAATCAATGGTTAGTTTTTACATGTTTCTTTCCATTTTCCAGAATTTGCTTGCCTTTCTCATTTGCCATGTCAGGGTGTTCTAGATTAGAACATTTTCCTTCCTAAATTTAAAGCAGTAATAAAATGTTAAACTTCAGAAGTAAACTGACAGTATGTATAAAATGGAGTTCCAATAGTGGATTACTGAAAACATGAGTCTAGTTAGATTACTGTTGGTACAACACTTTTCTTTTGTTACATATGTTTGGGGGTGGGCAGGTTAAAAAGGAGCTCTGGAGAAAGACAATGTGGACTAAGACACCTTTTTATCCTTTTTCCTTCTCTAGATTTTATCAAAAGTAAAGAAATGAAGGTGGTATAAAACTACAACAAAAGAGAACCAGAGATGAACTATCCGTTTAAAAAAAAAAAAAAAGTTTTCAGTGATTTTTCAGGAGATAAAAAGTAGAATGTTATGGGATAATTACCGAAGGTGACCAGAAAAAAAGTCCCAGACCAGAATATGTCAGTTTTCAACTTTTGAGTCAATTTATATATACATGAAAATGTGTTAACTGTGAGTACAGAACACAATGCAAATGCTTTTCAACTTGACGTGTATAAATGGAAGTATAAATGATGTAATTTGGGAGATGGAAACAAGGAAGAGAATTTAAAAGCAGAGCAGACTAGGAGTATGGATGTCCTTCTATGAAGTGTCTAGTGTGGGGATACTGTATAACAACTGGTATTGTCATAAATTATACAACAATAACCACTAAAGTCATAAAATCCTGCTGTAACTGGACAGTGGCAATGGTGGTGGTGCCCAGGGTGTGGAGGAGATAACTGACCTACATCTGCATCTAGCAGAAAGTCAATAAACAATGTCTGTGGAAAATTAAGAAACAGTGTCTTAGTATACATAACACAGAGATATATGAAGTTAACTAGCAAAGAAGTTTAAGACAAACACTTAAAAGAGAAAACTGTTGCCTCTGGGGTACAGAATTGCATGTGGGAGAAGATGAGGTGAGGCCAATGGCTTTTAATTATAAACTCTTCTATATGTTTTTTTAAACATGTGTAATGTTTGCAAGAATTTACAATGTATGTAAGAAAAAAATAAAAGGTTTTGAAAATCTCCATATGTCTACTATATCAATTTAAGCCTCATAAGCAAGGTGGACACGTAAGGCCAATAAATCAAAAATTCAGAATTTTCCAACGCTGCAGTAGAAAATATAGATGTTCCTATTTAAGACTTATGATATAGTGATGTCTGTTTCTGTTCTGGCTAATAAAGCCTGGCAGTTTGTGAGCTGTTATTCTGTTAAAAGTGCTGGAGTGAAAGAATGAATTAATTGTGTTTTTCATAAGAGACTCTCTGACAAAACCAGAGAGAGGCTTCTCTGGCAACTCTAGTGCACAGTCTCTCCCTTCTTTGGGCAATATAGATGTTGGCAGTGGGCTACCACATAGCTTCTAAAATCCTTCACTTCACTCCTCTGGACACAAACCTCTGCAGTATAGAATGCTCTGGAAAATTCTATGAGTCTATGATTTACTTGTATTCTTGGAAAATCTTTAGAATTATAGCAGAAAAGGGGGCTTGATTTTCCAGAACATGGCAGCTTGATGATATAGCATCAACTAATTCAAGAGAACATAGCTTTTACAGGTCCAACAAGTTAGAAAAGTTCTCACGATTCATGGAATTAACTGGCCAATTATTACCAATTTAAATTAATAAGGAAAACACACACACACACACACACACACACACACACACACACACACACACCCCAGAACAAATCTCTGCATTGTTTAGTTTGGTCCCAAAAGGAAATGATAATGACTAAGGCAACAGAAGTGTCAACAGTCCGTAAGGTTTCTAGGTAGCACTCTGAGCCTGAGAGAGTTAATTTTATCCATATTAGGAAGTATTAATTACTACCATAGAACAAAATATAGAGGTTTTCAAGTAAACATATAAATGATATCATTTGGAAGGTACTAAGTCCCAAAGCATTACCCCCCCTATGAATGGTTGCTGCTTGCTTGCATGTAACACAGAGGCCCATGCAACTAAGTTAATATGATAACAATTGGATATAGATTAATTTATGAGCTAACACAGCTATATAAACACAAGCTAGTGACAGAGGTATAAGCCTATACCCATTCAATTTCTAATTCATCTTTCCATAGGAATAATTTAGATAATCCTGTCTCCCCTTATTTCTCTAGTGAACATCATCTCTGCAAAGTTGATTTTCAGAGAGCCTGTAGCATACTAGCATACTCTATTACTCCCAATAGCCTCTAGATAGGCTTGGTCTTCTTCCAAATGAGCCTGGCCTGCTGTATTCCTGTTGGACTCTTTCTTGGAAGTTTTCACCAATGCTAAGCTATTAAAAGCTAAATGTAGTTTAATAATAACCTATATTTGCCTATTATTTTGAGTTTATTTCCTTTGGTGTTCATGCCAAATCCAAGGCACAACTTCCATAGACACCTGACACAGCTTTACAGAGACTCCCATCAGCACATCTCATTCCTCAATTCTGCCTTCCTACTTGTCCCTAGCTAATCAATTCTTCCACTTGCAGCAGACATATCTACTCCCCCTTGCTTAAGAACATGACTTTAGCAACTTTTACCCTTGTCTCCTGCATCAGGATTTTCCTATCCATCCATTAGCTTACACATGGGCTATTATTCTTCTCATTTAAAAAAAAAACCTTGTTTGAGAGCTCCTGGGTGGCTCAGTCCATTAAGCCTCCAAGTCTTGGTTTGGGCTCATGGTTGTAGGATCAGGTCCTGCAACAGGCTCTGGTGCAGCGTGTGTCTGCTTCAGATTCTCTCTCCCTCCCCCTCCTGCTCACTATCTCTCTCAAATAAATAAATAAAATCTTTTATTAAAAAAAAAACTTGTTTTTGAACTCTCTTCTTTTTTTAGCTGACACTCTATTTATTTCACCCTTTTTATTATATTTTCTCAAAAAGAGTTTTCTATCCTTACAATCTCCAATTGCTCACCTCTAGCTCTCCCTTAAATTCATTCCAAAAAGTTGTTTTATCAGGCTTTCAAAATATGGAGGACACCAAGAGCTCTACCTTGTTAATGCAATGGTCAATTCTCAGGTCTCATCTTACTGGAAATATCAGTAGCTCTGTCATAGTCCATCACTCTATTTTATTTGATAACCTTTCTTCACTTGACTTTCAGGGCACCCTAGGCTCCTGGATTTCCTCTTACCTCATTATATGGTCCCTTTCAGTCTCCTTAGCTTTTTTCCTTCCACTTTCAGACCTATAAACAATGAAGCATTCCAGGGCTCAATCCTTCTTCCTTTTCTCTCCTCTTTGTTCTCTCCCTTGTGATTTCACAGTCCCTTGGATTTAAATATTATTCACATGGAAAATCACTCTCAAATTCATATCACAGCACAGGCACCTCACCTGAATGTCTGCTCATTTGTCAAAGTCCGTATTTTCCACCCTTTTACAATTAGACGGTGCCATATGACTAGGTTTGATCAGTGGGTTGTAGGAGAAAGTGCATGGCACTTCTGGGCAGATGTATTAAGAGCCAAGACAACTCTTTAGTTCTTCTCTTCCACTCTTTTGTAATCCTGGGAGCCGCATGTTTCTAAATGCAGTTATAATAAAGCAGTCTTTCCATCAGCTTTGGTCCCTTTGATTGTGTGTAAGGCATGTTTTATGTATGAGTGAGAAGTAATCTTTTGATATGTTAAGTCACTGACATTTTGAGATTTAGTTTCAACCATAGTATCCTCTAGATTATCCTAAATTAGATGTCACATAGTCATTTCAATCTTAACATTATCAAAATGAATTTCTGATATAAGGCCTCAAAATTTACTCTACCCACAGGTTCCCTATGTGAGTTGATATCAACTCCATCCTTCCAGATGCTCAGATCAAACTATTTGAGCAACCTGACTACTCACTTCTCACATTCCATATCCAATTTATCAGGAGATGCTGTTGGCTCTGCCTTCAAAAGATATCTACAAATCAAGCACTTCACCCTACCTCCAGTCTTAGCAGCCTAGTCCATTGGCCAACATCGTCTTTCTCAGATCTCCTCTACAGCCTCCTAAAGGTTTCCTTTCTCCCACTCTTTTTCTCTTGAATATACTCTCAAGATAGTATCTAGTACTTTTAAAATTCAATTCAAATTCTATCACTCCTCATCAAACCCTCATAATCTTTCTCATCTCCCCCAGAATCAAAGCAAACCGCTTACCACGTCTTACAAGATCTTATATAATCAACCTATACCCCTGTCCTCCTTACCTCTGTGACTTCTACTATTTTTCCACTCACTCCATTTTAGTCACACTGGCCTCCTTGCTGACTGCCAACTCACCAAACATGCCTTGGGCCTTTGCCTTAATGAGTCCCTAAGGCTGGATTGTTACTTGGTGGCTGACTCCTTTAGGTATCTTGAGTCTTTTCTCAGATGCCACCTTCTCAATGGGGCCTATGAAGACAATTCTATTTCAAATAGTAATGAGCCCATCCCTCCCACGAGAAACTTTCTGCCTTTACCCTGCTTTATTTTTTTCCACATCACTTCCCATCTTCTAACTTGGTTTATTGATTTATTGTGGTTATTGTGTATCTTCCTACTTATTTCTGTCTCTCCTGTCATGTAACATAAATGTCTAGAACAGGCATTATGTCCCATAGTAGGAGCTTAAGAAACATTTACTGGACTAACTTAGGTAGGTGAGGCAGACCATTTTTACATGTCACAGATAAAAATACAGACTGAGAGACAACATACAGACTTGACCCAAATCATCCAACTAATAAGTGTATCCAAAAAAAGGAAAGATGCAAAAGCAGTTTCTCAAATATCACAGAAGTGTCTCTATTCTCTACATTTACCAGATATTTTAAACCTTGTAGTTTCATCCTGATGTTATAAACATACTTAATTTGTCTGCTTATACTCTGGATTAATTTGCCCAAATGATATATGTTAGGGGTTCCATTTTTACTGGCTTTAACAACCAAATTTTTTTTTAAAGATTTTATTTATTTGACAGAGAGAAACACAGCCAGAGAGGGAACACAAGCAGGGGGAGTGAGAGAGGGAGAAGCAGGCTTCCTGCTGAGCAGGGAGCCCGATGCGGGGCTCGATCCCGGGTCTCCAGGATCATGACCTGAGCCAAAGGCAGTCACTTAACCAACTGAGCCACCCAGGCGCCACCTTAACAACCAAATTTTATCAAAGTATCAAAGAAGATTTTCATGTAGATAAAAAAGTTTCAAAATAAATCTAATAATGTGCCTTAAATGAATTTGCATATTTATTTTTTGTACCATGATACAAATTGCTTTTTTTTTTTTTTTTGGAAAGCTACAATTTGCTCATGATCTAACCTTCTATTCATCAACATTTCCACAAGGGATGGAAATAATAAACAAGTTGGCATTAGTCATTCGTGATCTGTGCTCATAAACCACATGTGAAGATCATGCATCTGCTAAGATTCTGCTTTTATGATGCTTTTTATATCTAAAATTAAGTAAAAAGCAAATAAAAATTTTAAATATGTTGACCATATGCAAAATGTACTTCAAATTGCTCATTAAAATTTTTCTCCACCTGTATTTAAAACCTTGATTTAATTTACTTCACAGAGTTATTATAAGACAAAATAAAAAATTAGGAAAAACAAAATATTTTCTCTCATCCAAAATTAAGTGAATAATGGCAAACAATAAAAAATAATAACATACCAAAATCAAATGTGTGAAGTTTAAGGGAATAGAAAAACCAAAAGATGCATTGGCCTTGTTGGCAAGACATGAGCATTACTCCATAAAACTTTAGCAAAAAAATACTTAAATAGAAATAAGTACCAAAGTCTAACTAATACAAATATAAGAAGTTGTTTTTTATATTTACACTTGCATTTCCATGAAACTCTGGATTTAGGGGGCAGGCAGGAAGAGAAAAGCCAGAGTTTCCAAAGCTGGCTTTGTATGTTTCATGTTCGTAATAGCTCTGGGTCTACACTCTTATAATTTTAGTCTTGGCATAATTTGATTCACATTTATTATGTCACATCTTTGAGTCAGCCTCTGCATGAGACATTATTATGTTCTTGCCTCAAAAACTTCAACATTCAATACTAACTGCAAAGCAAGGCAATATGAGCTTAAAGGGGCTTTCAAGCACAAGAATAGATAATTTCTGACTTTAGAACTAGGATAAAGAATTAGGAATGAAGAGACATTTGAACCAAAATGTTTCATTTCAAACATTGCCATTTCACCAAAAGCAGCCTAATTTTCCATATGAACAGGATTAAGATGAGTTTTCCATTAGGGTCATGGACCTTTTTGCCTCCCACAAATTAAAATAGATTTAGAGCCAAATAAATGTGAATAACTTGACAAATTTTTTTTTAGATTTTATTTTATTTTATTTATTTTTTTTATTGTTACTTAAATTTTTTTTTCCAGTGTTCCAAGATTCATTCCCCATTCCCCACACCCAGTGCTCCACGCAATAGGTGCCCCCAGTACCCACCACCAGGCTCTCCCATCCCCTAGCCCCCTCCCTCCAAGTCCCTCAGTTTGTTTCTGTGTCCAAAGTCTCTGTTGTTTCGTTTCTCTCCCTGGATTACCCTATTTTTTAACTGAGTATGTAACTACTGGCCCACACAATACTGGGGTTAAGACAGTTCCCATCATCTTAGTTGTGCTATAATTGTTTAATTCTTTGTTATGCTATAGCTAGGGAAATATTGACTAGGGTTATTGCACAGAAGCTGTGGTAGTTTTTCACCTTGCTAAGTCATGTGGAATTCATTTTCAGCTCAACTCTTTCCGGACATTTCTTTAACAGGGAACAGATCTTGAAGTATTTAAAAACTACTGAGGGCACATATTGCATGGAACCCTGGATGTGGGGCATAAACAATGCATCTTGGAACACTGAAAAAATTAAAAAAAAAAAAGAACTGCATTAAGGAGTTCATGCGCTAAAAACAAAAAAGTAGATATTAAATAATTTTAAGCAGGAAAGGCAAATTTATTTTGCCAGTAGCAATGTAAAAGACAGGCTGGTAATGGCAACAGAAGCCAGTCAGAGTATGGTTTCAGTAATCCAGGAGAGATGTGGTGAACATCTAGGCAATGATAAGATACACAAAAGGAGGTGGCACTGAAGAATTCTTAAGATAATAGAGTTCACAATATTTGATTATGGATCAAAAATAGAGAATGACAGAGGAAGAACCATGTTTTTCTGATTTGGATGATAAAATGTATAAGGTTGCCAATAGCAGAAAATACTGGAGAAGATGATTGGGTCTGAAGAAAGGGAGGAATATAGTGGAGATATTTGTGTAACAGCCCAAATTAAAATATCTTGTATGGGGCACCTGGGTGGCTCAGATGGTCAGGCATCCGCCTTCAGCTCAGGTCATGGTCCCAGGGTCCAAGGATCGTGTCCCTCATTGGGTTCCCTTCTCAACAGGGAGTCTGTTTCTGCTTCTTCCTCTGCCCCTCCCTTTGCTTGTGCTGTCTCTTGCTCTCTCTTTGTCAAATAAATAAGTAAAATCTTAAACAAAAAAATTAAAAAATAAAATATCTTGTATGAAAAGAAAAGAAAATATCTGGTACTTTATATAAAAGTTACTATGTATAATATATCTAAAGAAATCATAGATGAAAGTTACAGACAATGATTTGAGATATGTGAAGTGAAGATATTCATTATTATTATAAACTTTGAGCAAAAACATTGACTGGGTGCCTGGGTGGCTCAGTGGGTTAAAGCCTCTGCCTTCAGCTCAGGTCATGATCTCAGGGTCCTGGGATCAAGGCCCGCATTGGGCTCTCTGCTTGGCAGGGAGCCTGCTTCCTCCTTTCTCTGCCTGCCTCTCTGCCTACTTGTGATCTGTCTCTCTCTCTGTCAAAAAAATAAATAAAATCTTTTAAAAAATTGATAGATACTATAGATATAATAAAATAAATATAATAAACTTATCACATTATGACCAAGTAGGGTTTATTCCAGGAATGCAAGGTTGGATTCAAAATTCAAAGATCATAGGTGCCTGGGTGGCTCAGTTGGTTAAGTATCCAACTCTTAGTTTTTGCTCAAGTCATGATCTCAGGGTCATGAGATCGACCCCCATGTGGGGCTTCATGTTGGATGTGCAGCCTGCTTTAAGTATCTCTCTCTCTCTCTCACTCTTTCTCTCTCTCTCCACCTCTCCCTCTGCCTCTCCCACTCCTCTCTCCTGCACATGTGCACATGTGTGCATGCATGCATGTACCCTCTCTCTCTCTCAAAAAAAAAAATCAAAGATCAATTAATGGAAAATAACCATACTAATAGAATAAAGAAAAATCACATGATTATTTCAATAGATGAAGAAAAAATGTTTAACAAAAATTAAACATGATGCATGATAAAAACACTCAGCAAACTAGGAATAGAAGGAACTTCCTTGATTTAATAAGGTGCAGCTAAGGAAAACCCACAGCGAATATTATAGTTAATAGTAAAATATTGAATAGTTTCCTTTAAGATAAAGAACATGGCAAAGATAACCACTCTCACCACTTCTATTAACACAGTACTGCAAGTACTATATGGAAATAAAGTAAAATAAAAGTGAAAGATATATAGATTATAAAGAAAGGACTAGAACTGTTGCTATTTGCAGATGTCAGGTTTGAGTACATAAAATATCCTAAAGGAATCAACAAAATAATTCTAGAAGTAATGCCCTATTTATCAAAGTCTCAGAATCCAAGGTCAATTAACAAAAATTAATTGTATTCCTGTAGACTCAAAAATAATTGGAAAATGAATGTTTTAACATTACCATCAAGAACATTACAATATTAGGAATTAATTTAACAAAAGATGTGCTAGATGTTTGAAACTGTAAAATACTGATGAGAAAATATAAAGACCTAAATAAGTAAAGATATATGCCATTTGTCTTGTTTGGAAGACTATTATTAAGATGCTCATTCTCCATAAATTGATCTTTAAGTTCAACACAGTTGTATTCAAGAATCCCAGAGGCTTTTTTAGAGAAACTGACAAGCTGAGTCTAACCTGCATACACTTAGACACTAATATACATATATATTTATACATATATATGCACAAAGGATAAAAATAGGCAAAAAATTTTTGAAAAAGAACAAAGTTAAAGAATGTATATAAACTTATTTCAAGACTTAAAACTACTTCAAGACAGTGAAGAGTGAAAATATACTATATATGACAACATATTCATGTTGTTATGTATATTTAAAATACTTTAAATGGCTCTTGATTTTCTTTTTTGTTTTTAGAGAGAAACAAAGGGTAAGGAGCAGAGACAGAGGGAGACAGAGAATTTTAAACAGGCTCCACACCCAGCACAGAGCCCAATATGGGGCTTGATCTCACAATCCTGAGATCACAACCTGAGCCAAGAGTCAGATGCTTAATCAACTGAGTCACCCAGAGGCCCCAGTAGCTCTTGATTCCATTGCAGTCAGGAACACTGTTGGAGATGTGTAGATTTAAACATTCTTTTTACTTATGTAACACAGAAGATTTTCCTCATGTCCTCCTCTTCAATATGTAGCAAAATTTGATGAGTAAAGCTTCAGAGAGTAATGTACATTTTAATGAATATTTCAAACAGAAAATGCACAGCAATTCACTCAAATGTTATTTGTTAGTCATATCTCTTTTCCATGCTCTTCAACTGTCAGCAGCTAGCACTTCTCCCAGCCTCAGTCCCCCACTCTCCCCAGTCACCTGCTGCCCTCTTTCTCCATTCATTCCTCCCACCAGCCCTCCACCTCCCTGCTGGTCTCTATTGAAAATTATTTCAATAATTTTCTTTCTCTCAGCATCTCCCATACAGAACCATTTTACTCCCACTAACCTTGAATCTTGAATTTGAACATCTCACCCTCTACTTCATACTGCATATTAACTGCATCTTTCACTGACTCATACCTCTGAATTTGGAATGTTTTTTCTTTCTTATAAAAAAGCCACAAAGAATGTATGGAGAAGTATGGAGCCGTCATTTTCTCTCTTCCTCAATTCCTTTCTCCTTCCCTCTCTCTTCTCTTCAATAAGTGATATAATACAAAAGAAATAAAAGATGTGCTATGTACCTTCACAGATGAGACATACCTATGCAAGCCTAAAGAATTCAGTATTAATTTGTTTACAAAAGACATCTAAAGGAGAAAAAAAATGTACTAATTAAGGTCTGGTTTCCATTGTGCTATGAAATATAGCAACTTGTTAATTAAGACCTTGTGTTTTACAGAATAAATTTTTTTATAGAAGTACTTGGGATGCGTGAGAGGCTCAGTTGGTTAAGTATATGACTCTTTATTTTGACTCAGGTCATGATCTCAGGGTCACGGGATCAAGCCTGGTGTGGGGCTCCTTGCACTTAGCAGGGAGTCGGCTTGAGATTCTCTCCCTCTACTCTTCCCCTGTTCATGTTCTGTCTCTCTCTATAATAAATAAATAAATATTTTTTAAAAGTATTGACTGAGGATGAGTCTTTGATAAGCAAATCAATTGTACAATTCAAAAATGGCTATTCAATTTAAGGGCATTTTTCTTATCATCTAGATAAATGCCTATAAACAGGACTTGTAGACCTTGGGTCTACAAACAAATCTAGTTTGCTATATAAGTACCCACAGGTACTAAATAATGAATTTTCTAAAATCATTATTATATATAGCTTATGATACAATTGTCTATAAAAAACTAAAGCAAATAAAACAAAATGAATTACAAAACAGATACTAAGGATACAGCAAACACTAACTATGGGTTAGACATACTTCCATGGAATACATGGATCTAGGAAAGTATTCAAAGGAAGCTGTATAGTCTGGTAGGACCACCATAGCAAAATACCACAGACTGGGAGTCTTAAACAGACCCTTATTTTCTCCCAGATCAGAAGTCTGAAAGTCAAAGATCAAAGTCCTGGCAGAGATGTCCTCTCCTGAGGCCTCCCTTCCTTGGATAGCTGGTGGCTGGCTTCCTACTGTGTCCTCACATGACCTTTTCTCTGTTCATGTGCATTCTTGGTGTCTCTTTCCCTTCTTAGAAGGACACCAGTCCTATTGGATTAGGGCCCCACTCTTACAACTTCATTTAACCTTAATCAGTTCTTTCAAGGTTCTATCTCCAAAAATAATCAACTGGAAGGTCAGGGCTTTGACCCAAACTATACAGTTTGGGAGAACACAATTCTCAATTTCACAATTGTGAAATGAATTCACAATTCACTACATGAATAATTGTGGGAAAAAATGACATAAATATTGTGGAAAAAATGATAAAGGTGAATGTATTTTATTAAGTATATTATTTCATTTTTGTTAAGAAACAAACACATTACAATATCTAACATCATGACAATTTCCTTGACCATCTGTATTTGCTGAAAATCAAAAGGCTGATGAGGGAGTAATATAAGCAAAGGTACAGAGATGGGAACAGGAAAAACAAGACTGAGAAAGGTGAAAAGCCCCATCTAAGGAGATATAAGGCAGAATGGACAAGGACAGAATTACAAAAAGCAGGAGGAAAATACTCTGTTTTAAAATTCAGTATCAATTAAAAGCAGAAATTTCAGTTAAAGAACAAGACTTTGCCACTCACTAGTTTTGTGGTGTTAGGTAGTAATTTCATCTTCCCTCGCCTCATATATTGGGAAAATTTCAAGGTGTTTATCGTTCTGAAATTTTATAACATTTTTAAATTTTATTTTTAAATAAAATTTATTATTTTTTATTTCATTTTTAAATATTTTATTTCTTTATTTGAGAGGGATAATGAGTAAGAGGAAAGAGGGAGAATCTGAAGCAGACTCTGTACTGAGCCAGAGCCCAACTCGGGGCTCAATCCCACACCTCAAGATCATGACCTGAGCAGAAAACAAGAGTCAGATGCTCACCAAATGAGCCACCCACATGCCCCTATTATTTTTATTTCACAGAATAATTGTTTAAGTTGTAGTAGACACTTAAGTTACAACAGACTACAAGATACTGGACTTATTTCTAAGGTGAGCAAGAATGATGATGCCAAAATAATTCAAAGACACTTTCACTTTGAACCAGAAACAAGCACTAACAGTATATACAGAATCGAGGATACAAATCTGCAAATGAATGCAATTATTTTCTTGCTATAGTTACATATTTTTGTATTCTGTTTCTTGCAGTAAACAAGCTTAATGCAGGACTTTAAGGACACGGGACTCTTGAAAATGTGTCCACTCTTCAGCTAAGTAGAATTAATTTCCTTTCTGTTCTAGTGATGACACCTTTTTGATCAACTTTATTGGGGTATAATTTACATATGTAAAGCACATCCATTTTAGGTATACATTTCAATGAGTTTTTACAAGTATATATACCATATAACCACTACAGTCAGAATACAGTATAGTTCCATGGCCTCTAAAAGTACTCAGTGTCCCTTCTAAGTCAATAAACACCCATGCCCTATGTGCCTTGTTCCCTGGTAACCACTGATCCTTATTCAATCACTCTAAATAAATGTTGTCTTCTTCTTAGTTTCATATAAATGGAATCACATGGTATGTACTCTTTGGAATCTGGTTCCTTGTACTCACTGTGATAATTCTGAGTTTCGTCTATGTTCCTCCGTGGATCAGTATTTCATTTCTTTTTACTTGTAAGCAACATTCTATGCTATAAATACACCATCATCTGTGTTATCCATCACCTCTCTATAGACACCTGGGTTATTTTCATTTTCTGGCTGCTACAAATAAAGTTACAATGAGGTTTTGCATATAAGTTTATGTGAACTTAACTTTTCGTTTCTCTTAGGTAAAAAGAGAGGGGAGGTTTCTAAATCACATTGTAGTTTTACATTAATTTTATTTTAAAGTTTTACTTATTTATTTGAGAGAGAGAGCACATGCTTGTGCATGCCGTGGGAGAGGGGCCGTGGGACAGGGACAGTGGGAGAGGGAAAGAAGAATAAATACTCCCCACTGAGTGTGGAGCCAGATGGGGGTCTCAATTTCATGATCCAGAAATCATGACCTGAACCAAAATCAAGAGTCAGACGCTTAACTGACTGAGTCACCCAGGTGCCCCAATATGTTTTACTTTAAAAGAAACTCTCAAACTATACTATTTATAGAGTCAAAATCATTGTATAATAGTTCTAATTGTTCTGCATCCTGGCCAGTATTTAGCATGGTCAGTCTTTTCAAAATTAGACCATTGTGTTGGGAGGGAGAGGAGGGTGCCTGGATGGCTCAGTCCACTAATAATATGCCTTCAGCTCACGTCATGATATAGGAATCCTGCGATTGAGCCCCAGGTAGGGCTCCTTACTCAGCAGGGAATCTGCTTCTCCCTCTGCCCCTGCTCCCACTCGTGCTCTCTCTCTTTCTAGCTCTAGATCACTTTCTCTCTCTAATTTTTTTTAAAAAGGAATAAAATGAAATTAGATAATTTGGTAGATGTGTGGTGTATTTATTTGAGATAGAGAGAAAGCATGAGCAGGAGGGGTAGAGGGACAGGGAGAGAATCTCAAGCTGACTCTGTACTGAGCTCAGAACCTGACACAGGGCTCAATCTCATGACTCTGAGATCAGGATCTCAGATCTGAGATGAAATCCGAAACTTAACCGACTGTGCCACGCAGGCTCCCCACAGTGGTTTTAATTTGCTTTTCTTTAATGACTAATGTTGAGCATGTTTTCATAGGTTTGTCATTTATATCTAATTGTTATTTATATATCTATTATATATATTGTCATTTATATATCTTCTTTTATTTCTCCCTTCTCTCCTTTATTCTATTATTATACATTTTACTTCTATATATGTTATAAACTCTCAAAATACATTGCATTATTTTTACATTAAGCAATTACATACTTTTAAAAAGTACTAAAAATTAAAGGAAATGGTCTTTATATTTAACCATATATTTAGCATTACCAATGCTTTTCATTCCTTTGTATTGATCCGCATTTCCATCTGATCTCATTTCATCTTCAGCATAAAAACTTCAACTTTTCTTGCAGCTCAGGTTTTTTTTAAACAATTTCCTTCCATTTTTTTTTTCTGGGAAAAAAAAGTCTTCATTTGGCTTTATTTGTAGGAGCAATGCTGCTGTTCATTGACTTTAAGATTGATAGCTTCTTTTTCCTTTCAGTACTTTAAAAATGTCATTCCACTGGCCGCTTATATTATGAAATGAAGAATCTGCTGTAATTTTTATCTTTGTTTCTGCATAAATAATGTGCTTTTTTCCTTTCTTTTAAAATATTCTTTATCAGTGTTCTCACAAATTTGATTATAGTATAGTTTGATGCATCTGTGTTAGCATGTATGTGTTCACCCTGTTTTGGACCCATTGTGCTTTAGGGATCTGGGGGTTTATAACTTTCATCAAACATGGAAAATCTGGGGCCCTCATTTCTTTTTTTCACACATAGTATTTTTATTCCCATAAATGCTATTTGGTCCTTTTTAATAGTTTACATTTCTCGCCGTACTATTTTCATGTTTTTAACATCTTTGCTAATTCAAACAACCCTGTTATTTCTGTGCTTTTTCTATTGACTAATTTGTTTCTTGGTTATGGGTCACATTTTCCTTCTTCTTGGCTTGCTTATTAATTTTTTTGTTGGATGCTGGGTGTTGTGAATGTTTTGTTCTTAAGGGTTTGATATTGTTTTCTTCCTTTATAGAGTTAAATAGCTTGCAGGTCCATTTTTTATTGCCTTGAAGCCTATTTTTACATTTTTACATTTTGCTAGGGTGGGTCTACAATATCCTTCACTCCAGTGCTAGTTCACTCTTACTTCTCAGTTAGGATTCCTGGGATCTCTATCAAATTTCCCAGATGACCAACCAGGAATCTCCATTGTGGATGGTCAGAGTTCAAATATTTTTCTGCCATTTGTGACCTTTGGGAATATTTGCATTCACAGTTCCATGGTGATTCTTTGTCCATCTTTGTGAAGCTTTATTCTACACAGGGTCACCCCAGTATTAAACAAAGACTAGAGAGATCCTATGCAGATTTATGGAGCTCCTTTTGTATAGAGTATTCCCCTTTCCAAAACTCCACCCTTTAATTTCCAGCTGCCTCAGTCTCCCCAGACTCAGATCTTCATCTTCTCAAATCAGGAGGTCTCCAGAATTTGTTGGGGTTTTCCTTTGTGTGCCCAGGGTTAGAAACTGACTCTAGGCAGAAAGCCAGGAAGATTGCAGGGTTCATAGTTACTTTCTTTCTCACAAGGATCACAGTCTCATGCTGCTTAGTCCCCCATCACTAAAAATATGTTTCATTATTTTGTTCAGTTGTTTAGTTTGCTGTGGGAAATTAAAGCTGGTCTTTGACAATGTTTTTCAACAGAGTACTGGTACAGAATCTATTCCTGGGTGGGACTATACAATGAGTATAGCCTTAGACTAAGTGAAGTTTATATAGCAACTTCTTTTAGAAATTGCTACTTGATGTTGTAATTGCAGCTTGAATGTTTCAACAAAGACAGTCACCGTCATGTTAAAACTGGTTGTGGACAGTCACCTCTGACTAAGATCAAAAGTCCCATACATCCTAGGTAATAAAAACAACGACTTAAAACTAATATAATTAATTTAAAAGTCATTTTATAATAAATTTATTATTCTAAAGAAATTCAACACATACATAAAGTTCTTATTAATATAAACAAACTATCATTTCGTTTCACCAGGGCGTATCTATACATATAAACATACCCAAATTGAATGCTAACCTATTCAAATTGTTCTCCAATTATTTCTAATGCTCCCAAATGGTTGCCACAATATTTTCATTTGAACAATCTTCTTTAGCTATAGTCACCTAATGTCATCCAAAATCCTCTCTCTCCCATTTCACTGAGTCTCACAGAAGAAACCTAAAATTGTCCCCACTGGTGGTGCCCATCAACTCAAAATCTATGTCAAGTGTGCTGAAACTTGAGGCTCTCAAAACCATTAAATTTAGGGATGTCATAGCAGGACTGGAATCCATAAAGAGCCAAGAAGAATGGATCCTAAAGTAGCTACAATTGTTACAGAATTTTACAAGGTCTTTTAAGAAAACAGTTCTTCCAACTTCTAGCCCTTCCCTTCTAATCCAAAGGCCCCATTCCAGTCCAAAGAGCCAGGCTAGGAACATATGCCAGGCCATCCTTTCCGTCCTCCTGCTTGCCCCATTTCCTATGATACCTTCCTACAGTAAAACTCAGAGTTTGGCAGCAAAACAGAAGCTTCATGCATACGTATAACAGATGATAGACACACTGATGTGTGTGTGTGTGTGTGTGTATGTGTGTGTGTGTGTGTTGACTAGGAAGTGGAGGGGAGCTATGGATGTTTTATATTCCAAAATACTTGCATCACAATCCAAACACTGAAAAACATCTTTTTAGGGGGCATTAAACACTCACTGAAATTTCAGAGGCCATCAAAATGGTGTCTATATAGTTTAAATTTCATAATTTATGTATTTTCTCTTTTAAATCCCTTTAACATTGCCAATATCTCAAGGATTCTAAAATATCCTAAAACTATTACTATTTTAAGACAGAGTAAGTAATTTAGATGTTTAATAAAATATTTTAACACAGTAATCATGAGTTAGATAATGCATAAGTTTAGAGGACAACAAAAATGTGGAAAATATGTTAGAATGCGTTACATATGTGTTAAATATGTTGGCATTTATCTACTCTAATTACTGGCATTATAGACAAAAAATTCTAAAGTCATTAATTAAAGTAGGTAAATACCAAAATCTATCATGCTATGTAAAATATAAAGAATGTATAACATCTATTTTACAAAGCATTTACACTGCTTACAAAAAATTTACAATTCCTAAGAAGACTCTTAATAAATCTATTGGTGTTACTCATGATTTGATGAATAACAATTCTCATTCATTCACCCACAGATTTAAATGAATCAAGAAAATGAAAAATTATGATAATATATTTTCTCCTCAATTTAAGTAAACTTAGTATATTCACTCTAAAATTAATTAATTTAATTGACAATATCAGGTTATAACAGGAAAAGTCATCACACAATTACTCTAAGATCACTGCAGATCTGGGAGACCAGAACACAAATAGAAAATCCCCTATTCTGGGGCATGAATTGGTCTTATAAAATCATTTATCACAATGCCAAATCACTATGTGGTACCCCTGAAACCAATGTAATATTTTTTCAACTATACTTTTTAAAAAATCATTTATCACAACCCTAGATATATAATTGCCACAAAGTTATGTGATCAAACCTGTGTTTGCAAACAGTTTCAAGAGACTCTTTTGTGTGTGGGGTGGGACATAGGGATGCTGTGGGATATGAATATATATCAGCAAAACATATAAGATATATATTAATTTTTAGACTATAACTTAGTAAGGACAAGTAAATGCTATCAGGTCTTTCAAAAACTAGAAAGAAAGGACAAAACAGTTCCCTTAACTTTTTAGAATTTTCTTCACCAAGCCTCCACGTAGCTCTTTTCTCATACCACTGGGGTAGATTTGTGATCTGTTCTTTTAATTCTCTTTGATGCCCCTTCTCCAAATTCCAATACAACACATACCATCAACCATTCTTAAGTGCACATTTCCACACTGAAAAGAATCTAAAGATTCAAAATCTATATAATTAAGTATATTCTTTATCCATTGTTCAGTTAACCTCATTCAGCAAAAACCATATGAGTATCTCTTCCTATCATTCTCTATTTCACTTATTTCAACCCCAGAAGATTGGCTCCTCCTTGGCACATGCTTCCAGATTACTATTCTCCCTTATTAATTTACTGTTTCTCTACCCACTTCTCAGGATTAGCTGGCTAGATTAAACCAGGTTTACTTCATTCCATTGACAGTGGAATCTGTAAAACATTCACACCAAAATGCTGCACTCAGATCTCCTGTCACAAGGAGCATAATTGACAGGTGGCCCTACCTGCTGCTCTCTTGATTCATAGCCTGTTCCTGCTGGAAGCACACATTCCCATTGGCTGTCCACAGCCAATAACTGAGCATGGGGATGCCAAAATTTCTTATAGCTTTGCTGCAGTCTGAGCCTCTTCCTAGCCAACTCTTCTTCCTTTGCACTGTGATATGACGATTCTACCCACCATCTACAGGCTTCCTTCCCTTTTCCTCTTACAAGATGTTCCCCCAAGAAATTTCCTGCATCTCCAGTATATAATCCTATTTTGGTGTCTGCTCTTCAGAGGACTCAATCTGGTGCGCCTCCAGCTCCATAGCCAGCCTATATCTCTCAACTCCTCCCAGTCCAGTGGGCCCAACATTAGCCCAGTGTGAACTCTCAGAGTTTCTTACTACCAAGATTTATGACATAAGCAACACAAGCAATTCGCACACATGAATATATGTTTATATGTTATATATTGCATAACATATATAGCATTATCTATAATGTTATTATATTGCATAACATTTATAACATTACATATCTTATATATAATGTTAATACCTTATCATTAAAAAGCGTGTATAGTAGAGACTCAAATAACACCGATTCTATTTACTTGCCCCTCAAAGCTGTAAACACTAACTTGAGATTCTCAGGACAAACTGAAATTTATTCAAGGAACATTAATGACTACACACTGTATATTTACCACTATGCTAGATGTGAAAAATTCAAAGATCAATAAGGTATGGTTGCTGTCTTCAGGGAATTCATGGCTTGTTTGTAATGAAAGATAACTTTAGAATGCGCTATAGAGTTTACAAAGCAATTTAGATATTTTTCCTTACTTATGCCTCACAAATCCCTTTGAACATAATAAAAGATTACCACCTTTATTTTCATGTCATAGTTGAGAAGTAGAGCTCTTACTATGTATCAGGTTCTATTCTAGGCACTGGGATGGGACATTAAACAAAATAGATAAAAATCCCTGCCCTTGTGGAGTTTGAATTCTGTGTGGCACTCACAGAACTAGAGTATTTTAGCTGAGAATCAAACACAGCTCTTCTTATAACACCATGGATAGCTCTCCAAAATATATTGTGCAAAATAAGCCATACAAAAAGAGTACATGCTAATAGCATTCCATTTATATAAGGTTCAAGAATTGGCCACATTAAAAAAAAAAAAAGAATCAGCCAAACTAATCAATGGTGATAGAAATTGGAACTGTCATTTCCTCAGCAGGGGGGTAGTGAATAAAGATTAACTGGCAAAGGGCACAAGGGAACATTCTAGAATAATAGCAATGCTCTTAATCTTGATTAGGGTGATGATTACCCAGGTGTACACATATGTCAGGATCCATCAAACTCCACACTTGAGATCTGTGCATCTTATCACATGTAATTATATCTCAAAAAAGAATAAATGATTTCTGCAAACTCCTACTTTCACAATCACACTTTCTCATCATTTATCAAGAGCTTCAACAGCTTCTTGTCTATTTTTTTTCCTCCTTGACAGATAAGACAGAAGTATAACAGAATCCTAGCAATTTAGCCTCCCTTCTAACAATGGTTAACTGGCCTACATGCTTCCTCTAGAAGGCAGATAATTTCATTTTTGTTGATTATCTTGTATCAAATTTAAGCCACCCATGCCCTTCACTGCATTTATATTTTGCTTCTAACCATTTTCTCAAGCTTCATTTTGTTTTTGTCTCTAGCCTTTTAACACTTGTTTCATTTCTCTTTAATTATGCCTTTTTTTGTTCCATTTAATGCAGATATGCTTGTTGAGTACCATAGTTCAATATAAATGAATACTGGTTTATTTAGGTTTCTCCTCTTTTCCAGTCTATGACATTTCATTGTGTCTAGCTATTTTCTACTCAATCAGTCATACTTAGCTTCTTTCTGTAATCTGCCTTCCAAGTAAATAGTTGCTTTGCCTCTAATGATCCCAAGATGTGCATTAAGGTCCCTCCTTATTCCAGATTACAACCCTAGTTTGAAATAAGACTGCAAAGGTATTTCCCTCAATACATACACTCTCTTCTGAAAAGTGAAAAATTTGTAAGATATTCTGCTTTTAACAGACTCTTATACCAATTGTCCAAACAGTTAATGCTCCTGCTTCCCAACTATATCTTGCCTCAATGCCACAATTATTTACCTCTTCCCACTGGACAGGAGGGCTGGAATATACATCCTCACACATATACCATTTGTTTCTATTCTGTGGAGAGAGAATATGCCAATATTCACATATCTAAAGAGACTTCTTAACACTCAGCTTCTTTCACTTCTCTGAAATCATTTTCTTCTAAAGAAAATGTTTGTTAGAAAGTAACATATAT